>JAHXMU010000251.1:2291733-2309127 GCA_019455685.1 Philornis downsi
ATATATATATTGCATTGCATATATATATTGTATTTGCCTTACTAGCTGGCAAAATGATGTTGAAGATGGAAAGATCTCCTACCACGGTAATTGATTATGTTTAACTTTTAACGATTTCCCTAATTTTTATTAACATTTTGATGGTATATATGAAGGGCATGGCTTGGTATAAGCCCCATTTTGCAAGTCTAAGATTGTGTCGTTCTCATGGAAATTGTGTTGTCCTTTGTCCTTTGTCTATATATGACGATTTTTGGGGTTTTTTTACATTTTAAATGTAAGTGGATTGACTGTACTAATTTTAACACAACCCCAACATTTATCATATGTATATACTTAATTTTAAATTTTGAATTCATCTTCACTTTGGTGTGTTGTATGTAAACATGTTTTCTATATGTTGTATGTAAATGTATATATATACCTATATATATATATATATATATATATTCTTTTTGTATAAATATTCTATTTAGGTATTTTGTGAAACGAATTTATGTGCTTTTATTATATATAGATTTTTTTATTATTATGTTATTTTTTCTTATATGTAAGTTATGGCGTAGATATTTTTTAAATTCATGTATGAAAAACATATGTACGTAATTTGTATAGGAGTTTCCAGAGAAGACGTGATTATCCAGTTCATTTTCCAACATTTTACTTAGCATTATAATTGCTACAAATATAAGTAACTGCAGTCTGCGAATTAGAGACTACAGCTGAAAAACTAAATTCCTATAAATTGGTCAATCTGTATGATGGGTATAAGAAGGAGTGTAGCAATGCCCTCCATTTTCATTTGGCATAACATTTGGCAAAGTTGACAGTGCAACTACTGGAAAGATATGTACGTAAGAATATATTGTTTAAATCGGTTATTTGTATGGGAGATGCCGAGAGGGGCGCGATTACTCGGTTAATTTTTCTCAGAACTTATAGAGATTTGTAAGTCAATATAGTGAACAAGAATCTAGCGCACTAAGCCGAACAAACAAAGAACTATTATTCAGACGCGTCATTAGATCAATCCGTAGAACAAAAGTAAATAATAAAATAATTCACAAAAAGAATTGGCAGCAGGTTATTGCATCTTGAAACAGACTTCGAAATGTTTACAAATTTCATTAAAAGATTAAATACAAATTATTATAATTAAGTTGAAAATTCTACTTATGCAGTCATGAGAGACCTCAAAATACCATCTCCAATTTATTAAATTGAGAATGGTTTTCTTATATCCGATTATAAAAGCCTTTCTTATGATAATAATCATACAAAGGTCTTGCGCCTTTTTTTTCTTTTGTCATTGTTTTCATAATTTTACCAATAGATTTTATAAAATTATGAGAGTTAATTGCTGTAAAAATTGTATGATTTAACCTCACTCACTATTTTTATGTACGAGTATATTAGGTGAATAAAATTGAAATCGAAAAGTGTAATTGAATGACAAGTATGAACATGAAAAGTTAAAGGGTTAAAATAGGTTATTTACATGGGAGGTACAAGAAGTGGCATCCGAGCATTAGCATTCTGAATAATTTGCACAGTATCATTAGCAAAAATTTAAGTTACCGCTAGTATTGCAAATTTAGCTTTTTTTTTCAACCCAAAATTGGACTAAGCTTTAAATTTTTCTGACTATTTTCACAATTTTGTTAGGTTTTTTTGGCTTTCTTCCCTAAGCATGTAATAGGAACGTATTTCAGCATAAAGAAATTTTAAAATAATGGAGCTATAAATTACTACTATAACAGTAAGCAACTTTAAAGAAAACGGCATTAAAGGAATGGCTCTAGGAATGAGTTAATGAATCTCATATTCAGAACCCCAGTTTTCTTTGTTTGATGCAAAAGAGCTTGGAGAAATTTTTGTGGGGAAAATGATTATTTCCACGCCCTCATACGAGCTATAATTAAGTTTTATGATTTAACAAAAAATAAAATAAAATTTAATTAAATAATCGGGTTTCGTTTAAATCTGTTGTCTCTGGGGAAAAATGATATGTTCTGCAACAAAATATCAACATTATTAAGAAAATCAAATTCACACAATATGTTTCCCTTATTGTTACATATTTGGAAACAAAATCGGATTTTGAATTCAGGTTTTTATGGATGCCACCCCTTCGCATGATTTTAAATCCGTTTATAATCGAATCATATATTAAGTCTGATAAAACATATCAATTGAGAAAAACACACATTTCTAATTTGAAACACGTATTTCTAAATTCATAAAATGCATTGTGCGAGCCAAATTTGACTGCATTGTGTAAAATTGCTTGCAAAATGTGCTAAGAGTATACGAGTTAAACCGGTCATCTGTGCAGGAAATGCCAGCGGCTTTGTTTTCAAATGTTACTAGCAATTGCACTGCATTATAACGAACAAAAATTGAGGCTACTGTGGTCAAGGAATCAGGAGTTGCAGAGAAAAATTAATTTTCTGAAAATTGGTTGACTAGAAAGGTGCCAAAAGGATTGAATTTTAATTCCTTACTACTATATGGCTAAATATTAGGCTGGACAAAGTTTTAGGAAGTTTCACAAAGTTTTACGATAGCCATCGTGTCTACCAGCCAAGCAGACAGTTGGACATCATTCAATCGACTTGAAAAGTCATGAGACATTTCTGATCCGGATATATTTGACACTTTAAACTCTTCCTTCTGGGCGTCACAGCAAGATAAAGGTGTGTTATAATATTTCCGCTTATAGACAGCTGATAGGGTTTACAACTATTTCAAATGTGGGTATAATTCCCATACCCGTTGTATCTCCTTTCTAATGTTATACCAAATCATGCGAATGAATAATTTTTGTAATATTGAAGCAGAGCTATTGACTGATGCTTTCCAAATTCGCTAATAAAACAGTATTTTTAGTTTAAAAAGTGTTTTTTTTTTTTTTTTTTTTTTTTCTCATACCCATAGTTCTTGAATGGTTCTTTCTCAAAGCAAACCCTGATTATTAGAAACAATTTAAATTCAATACGCTATACAATTTTGTTAATACAATTTTGCATTTAACTCGATATGCATAATGAAAAAAGTAATCGCAACTCATTTACAGAGTAGTTGTCGCCTAATGCAGTCAATTTAATTAGCATTTTCATGCTGCGCATAGATTTAATGGACAAATTTTCATGGAAAATCCCTTTTCACCCAACCAAATCACAATTGTTTATACATATAAATACTAAGGGCCCAATGTGCACACAGAAATTGAGCCAAGCCTGTATACATTGCTATCTAATTGGCCAAAATTGCACACAGGTGTTCCAGGAATTTTTCTGTTTCGTTTTGTTCCTTTAAAGGTATATACGAATGTACAGCAGTTGCATTAATGTATACAACATTTCCATTGAAATTATTAGAAAAATTAAAAGTTCCAAATAAGCAAACACATGGATGTTTTCGTATCGTCGGCAAAAGAAACTTGTGAAAATATCACTAATAATCATAAAAATATATACAAGAGTCCATTTAGTAGATGGGTCTGTCTGAAAGCAACACTAGAAATCAAATCATGACCTGGAATCGAAAGACAAGGACCTCATTCAAAACAACAGCAGGAGCAGCAGCTACCATGTTACACAAACATCTAGACGATTGTCATGATGTTGCATCAGCAACAGTTCGTTGCGTTGCAGGGAATGGGAAGCAAAAATAAGTACGTCTGCTTACTCGACCGAAGAATGTGCTGCGGCAACCGCACAATGTTCTCCTAGATGTTGAAACAACAAACATCAAGAAGCAACAACAACGACGAGTACAGCAATAATAAGGACATGGACATGGCCAACGAAATGAACAATGCAACAGCAATTTCTTTTTGCCAATTTGAGCTGACTCACTCGCATTGGGCTGTGGTTGCTTTTTTGCTCCCTGCTTTCTATTAAACTGTAAACATTTTCACTTACCTTTGCACTTTTTTCGTCCGTTTTCATTTCTCGTGAACACTTTGCACTTAACTTGTTTTCGTGTTTTCCCAACACCGCAACGACCATGCACCACAACCAGACGCCTGAATGTTATTTCTGCTCCTCTGCGTCTTTGTAATTCATGCCACATAGACTGCATCCTGCGGCATGTAGTTACCTCTCAATGGCGTATGTGACGCAAGGACTACGTGAATGTAATGGCCGAATACTAAATGCGGTCTGTGCTCGTTTCACACTTGTTGCAAATTATCGTCAACGAATTTGTATTTCTCTTTCACTTGTTCTTTCAAGAGGGTACTGTTCTGTTCCAAAAACAGGACACAGACGGAGTAAATATTAGCGAGGCGGCTTCCTTTCTTCGTTCTGGAAAATGACATGTATAATTTGAATAGTTTTCATTACCATCTCATTTCACAATGAAATTACATACGTGCAGTATTAAAAGAAGCTAAACTTGCAATCGTTTAGAAAATGAATGGAAGAAGCGTCTCGGCTCTAAATCTGCTCATTGCATAAGAGGAGGTTACAGCAGGAACCAATTCAGCAGTAACATACGGAAAAAATTATTATAAAATATTCCACTTTCATGGGCCCAAATAAATTCGCATGGTACTTATCGCAGACACATTGTTGAATTTAAAACAATGAAAAAGAATACTTTTCTCTAGCGAAAAGTTATGGAAAAATATCGCCTTCCTCCTCCGTTGAATAACAGATAAGTTCAAAAAAGCTCAGAAAGCGTGGAATACAAAGTTTTTATACAACACAAAAACTACAGAGCCACAAAAGTCGAAAAATTAGCTTATCTGTCGACGTTTCTCGGAAATATGAATACATGTAGCGAATGAGGGAAAACTGCTGGATAGACACGAAATAGGTTAGTGGCTTTAAATATGCTCGGGCTGAAGCTTATATACCCACCGCCGCGGATTATATTCTGCAAAGTTATACTAACGTATTGCCATATAACCGGGTTTTACGGCTCCATGCCAGATTATATAATATATCGATGTAGCTCGTTTTTGCAATGGAAATGCATATTTTATAGTATTTTTCGAAAACTGCGCCTACAATTAAGGCAAGACTTTATAAAATTATATGAATTGGAATGGTTCTTTCCAGCATCTATAAAATATTATCGCATATTGCATGCTCAGAACAACTTAGATTTTTGCGAAAATCGGGAATGTGTGTATACTTATAGGGCTTCAGTTGGGTATTTTTTATTGTTACAGGATGAATGACAAAATGAATGGAAAGAACAAGATTTCAAGGCAAGGCAGTGAATTTTCAGATCCAACTTTATTTTTATCGGCTAAATGAAGTAATTTGTATGGAAAGTAATTTGTGACCGACCGCAGTGAGTCACGATGATAGTGTCTTTTAACTTTTGCAGTAATCATGACTTTTGAAGTAATGGCGACATTTTCAAATTTTAAAAAGCAATTGCTTATGAATCAAAATGAACTCCCCCAGGCCAGTAGCGCTCTTCTTAAGAAATGTAGTCGTCAGAATTTTTTATTGATTTTCTGTCTAATTCGTGCCTAATTTTATCTGCCTTGCCTTGCAAGTATTCGTTCTTCCAAATTATTTGCAATGGTTGTTTTTGTGTTATTGGTTTTCTTCTGACAGTTCGTCAATTGGTTAGTATTATTACTGAATTAAATTTTTGCCTCAGGATACATTTAAGCCAAAAGTTGGGCAATCCCTTGTGCATACTCATAAAATTTTGAGCAGTTAACTATTTCCTTACAGTTTGTAATATTAAGGATAACAGCCAACATTTTCATAATACTCATATCATCATTATTATCAGAAATTGCCTGAAATTATTACCATTATTTGTATCTTCATATCCACATTTGAGCAGCCCAGTTTCAGTCTGAGCTTCTTGAAAAATTCAACTTGCATATTTTTTTCGAACATTTTGTTTTTCTTTTGGTGGGGTGTTCTAACCTAAAGTTTCTCCGTTTCTGTGCCTTTTTACAAATTGCACATTTCAAAGCTGACGAGGTATTTCTACTCGCATTTAAGATCTCGACGTCAATTCTTAAAAAAGTCATTTTGGTAATAATAATGTTTCCAATTTTTTTTTTTTTTCAAAATAATGAATTGACAAGGATGGACAAGGATGTTTCAGTTCTCAGTCATAAAGGAACTAAAATATACTTGTGTCTAAAATAGTTGTATCTGATTGTAACCACTTTGATCCACAACATTTCCATTTATTGATCAATGCTAGTTTATCTGGAACTAATTCTGCATCCACTTCATGCATATTGCAGCAACCCATCAAATCTTAAAGTTGTGTCTAACCTTTAAATTAGGCAGCACAACTTCATTTTTGAGAAATGTAACACTTTTTATCCAGGAAGAATGTTTACGCTATGCCACTTTAGGGTGCTTCATAAAATAGAATATTTTTCCGTTCACCAACAATGCAAGATAAAATTTGCTACAAAAAATACCAGAAACTGGTCAATATTCATTCAAATTTATTGTATCGCCTTCGAAGCAGGCCCCTTTAGAAATAATAAACTTATGACAACGAATAATCCAACCATCAAAAAAATACCAAGCGCGTTTTTCGGAAAACAAGTCAGTTCCCGCTGCGAATTCTCTTTTATGTTTTCTATTGACTAAAAATGGGTGCTCGAACTGGTAATTCGAGTTTTGAAAAGAGAAATAAGTCAGTTGGAGTTATGCCAAGTACATACGGACGTAGTTTAATATACGCTGTCTTTTTAGGTAAAAATTTTCCCACAATGACAGCCTTGTTAGATAGTGCGTTATCATGGTCAAAATCCACAAATTTGCATTCCACAAATCTGGCCTTTTTAACGAATTTACTTTCGCAAACCCTGCCTGACATTCTGTATCTTCCGTATGAAACAGAGAAAACAGTAAGCATTGGCTTGACTTTTTATCGACTTTGAAATTTAAAATTCCATTTGCAATACACACATATTTTTTCCTTGGCAAAAATTGCAAAATACACTTGAGATGAAATAACAAAATGAAGTCCCGTAGAGAAAGTAAATGACAGGTAGCACCAAAACCCCGAAGCCAGGAGTGACAACTTAGTGTCAAAAAGAATTTTAACAATCCCTTCTTTTTAGACTAAGCGTCAAATAGACTGTTTTCCATGTTTATCAAAAATAGAAAAAAATAATACAGAAAAAAGGACAAAGTCAAGCCATCTGATGCGCTTTACCACTCCGACGTCGCTTACCATTAGCTGCAATGAATACAGCTAATGATTCATAACTCGCCGATACCCACCGTTAACTATGACGGGAGACTTTTCCCTCAATGGGAGGGGAGAATTTTTTCTCATTTCCCAGGACTATATTATGTACAGGAAGACGATTGTTCTTCGGGAGATCATTGCCATATTCCTGTTATACAGATATGCTCATTCGATAACACATTTTGGCCGAAAAATGAAAAGTGAAAAAGTGCTACAAATATAAGGTAAAAGGGACAAACCTGCTAATAGAAAGATCAGGACAGGGAGTGTCCGTGTCATAAAAATTTATTTTTAATTTTGCAAGAAACAGTTTCAACATCTGACGGCATTGAAAGCATAATCAAAAAACGATTCAGTGCTTAATCAATAAAGCGTCAATTCGTTATGAATGTAGTAAATACAAATTTGCCCATGTTAAAAGATTATTTTGTCGTCTCTTATCCACTTAGAAGTAGAAATGAAAAATGCCACAACATATGCCAATGGTTTGTTATATGTTTACCTATACATAATTTCCACCTAATTATTAACTTTTAGCCGATGTTGGTTGCAATATCATTAATATAAAAACGCATAAACATGTAATATTTTATATTTTGCACATAGATATTGACAGTAACAATAAAAATGTTATGCAAAATACACTTTTCTTACAAACAACAAACTGCGTACATGAATATCTCATACATATCTCACAACTTGTTGTACATTTGAAATAACTGCAACAAAATGTATGTTTTTCAAGAAGTCAAACGTTTAACACGACTATTTAACGACTATTGTATAACTTGTAGTTGATGAATAGTGGATATTAACTATGCGCAATATAACTGATGGCAAACGGTTAAGGTAATCATTAAACGGACAAACATAGCAAAATAAACGGCGATGATTAAAATTTGTTTTACTTACCTATTAGCAAGTATAACTATCATCATATCAATGCGGGAATATTTGCCAGTCTTATTTATTTAATTAATGATATCATATAGCACAATAAGGACAAGTGGACTGATACAACTCTTAATTCACTGCAAACGTTTTCCCCATTATAGTTGTTTCCTAAATAATGTGTTCAACAAACTGCTGAAATTATAAAATTTATATCTTGACTAATATTAAAAAAACAATTTGTTTGTAACAAACTCAATGTGGTCGTTTTTAATAAAACACATTTTTCAACAATGAAGTAAATGTTTTTCACTTAAAATCTGTTAATAATTTAAAAAAAAAAAAAAATAGTTTTAAATTCGTATTTGGTGTAGACATAAACAATAATAAACAATTATACTAAAACTCATTCACGTCGTTCCTATTTGAACAAGCACACTTTGCGACACCTTCAGGAAATTAGTCATACAACTTCTACTGCTTTACGGTCCAATGATGTTTCAAATTTGGTTTCATTTCTTTTCACCCTTCACCCAGAAAAGGTACAAAATATATTGCTATTCATTGCCTTCCCACTCCAATCATCATCGTAAAGTTGTGAAAATATTAAAATCGCTGCCACAGAAGTATGAACAATCAATAAAAAGCAATAAATTTGTGCTTATCGCGTTCCGCAAAAGACAATAGTCCTGCCAGCTGGCAACAGGCGCTGTTCCGGCCGTCGCGGCGGAATACTCAAATAGACCCTTTTGGTGTGCGGTCAGGCGTGGATTTTATGATTGGAAATTTTTTGTTGATTGAACCGCGTAAAATTAATTTCTTTTTTTTTTTTTTTTTTTTTTTTTTTTTTTTTTTTTTTTTTTGATTTGGCACAAAGGACATCGCTTCCTTTGCTTTATTGCTCCCCAGGCACTCAATAAATAGATTACGAAAATGAAGATGATGCAATCAATCCTTTGAGTCTTGTTTAACAAAATTACTTTTTATGAGGGCATAACAATGGGTTTGATAAATTGAAACGCTGAAGTGTATCACGAGCTGTTTACAGAAACAAACAACTCAAACAAAAACTATGACGATGATAACAAAGGACAGACTGAAGGACACACCTGTCACAGCTGACGTCTACGACGAAGACCATGTTTGCTACGATGTTTTTGTGTTTGTGTTTGTGCCTCTCGGTCCTAACTCAATTAACATCTATGTCAAAAGATGCTTGATTAGATGAGGAGCACCGAGTCAAAGGATGTGTTATGCCTTTTATTTTCTTATTACCCTAATTGTATGACTCTTTTGAGACGAGCATCATTGTAGTGCCACGGTTGATGGACAACGATAATACGACTTGTGCGAGTGAGCATCCCTAGCTGAGGATTCAATCCAAGCTGGCATTAAGTACATTAGAGCACAACATACATTTGCATTTAACACCGTTCAAGACCGTTGGTATTTTTGTTTTGGATGCAAGTCAGGCATTCTCCATGATCCGATGCTCTCTGGAATGCTTTCTAGTAGAATGCATGCAAACGAAAAATATCATATGCCAATGTTATTCCCATACGCTTACATGATCACAGTCTTTTTCCACCATCTTTTTTAGAAGGCATGTAAGCATATCCGGAATAAATAAGCACACATCCTCCACACATTCCATTTTCAGCTTTTTTCGAAACCATGCAAAAATGAATGACTAGAGTCGGCGACAAGGAAAATGTTCGTTTCACTCTTCTGCTGTAAATGGCATTCATTTCTTTATTTTAAAAGCAGGAAGCCAGCTTCAGTGGCCTCGGCGGATTATAACAAGCAAGTGAGAATTGCTTAGGTGCACAAAAATATTCGATAACATGCAATTTGTTTATGCTAAACACATAAGAATTATTACTCGAATGCAAAATGCAAAAAACAATGTTAATATAATTTAATATATATGCTATAATCAAACTATGCAAAGCACACAATTTTGAACAATTCTCCAATATCTGGTGCCGCTGGGCCAAAGAAAATGTAAAAGTACGTCCCATACAAATGACCAATTTGAGCCATATATTCTTAAATTTATAGCTTTAATTTAGTGAAGTACCAAACATGTTGGGTACGCATTGTCGTGTCCCTGCCCTTAGCCCATATAAAAATAAACCGACCTTTCGCTTGGTAAAATTAAATAAAAACGACTAAATAGCTACGCTTCTTTCGGTAACTCTGATACAAATTATCCTTCTAATCCATATACTTTACCCATTTATCAAAACTGTAATTTTTCGCTGTAATCACTAACTTGTAGACCGCAGTTGCATAAACCTTTTCCAACTGCATTGCATTTTAATACTTGGTACAATTTGGTTGCCCACATATTCCTGGGTTCAATCTTTCAAGGTTTGTTTTATAGTTTGAAGCTTCCAACTTAACCGACATTTACCATTTTTTATGCTGTGATATTTTAAACATTGAATTTTTAAATGAAATATATAGACAGACTTACAGCTTACATTCAAGAATTGCTATCTTAAACAACACAACCGTTCAGTAAACTAAAAGAACCACCGTAAGTTATTTTTTATCCATTACATTGTTTTACAATTCTCCACAATGTATGGGAAAAATCGGCCAATTAACCACACCCCTTCCATGCAAATGTCCGATTTAAATCCATAATCTTTGATCTAAATATTTTTCAATTGGTTGTACCAAATTCGACCTATGTTTATGTAATCTACCCTTTCAGAATGAAACTGGGCGACATTGCGACCCCCATACTGCTGCCTCCCACGCAAATTGTTCGATTTACCTAAATTTGATTTTCCACGGTAAGCCCTAATTCGAAGCTTGAAATTACGTAAATTACCTCCAACTATATTACTAAAGCGCGATAAAATCGGCCAAATGGTCACGCCCTCTCAGGCACTCCCCATACGAATAAGCTATTTTAACTTATATATTCATTGATTAGTAACTTTCATTCAATTATACCATATTCAGCATAATTAAGCTCGCATCAGGCATTTAGTACTGCGAACAAAAAGGATTGCGCAGCCACACCCCTTAAGGTACCACATGTAAAAATTGGCCGGTTTACCAAAAATCAGTCCTTCTACATTTCCCAAAGGAGGACATCAGAAAGTTACCATTTTGCTTCTGTTATTTTTCTTTAATTCAGAGTATTCAGGGCAACGCAGAAAGACGCTAGTTGAAGGTATATTTCATTCAGTTCATCTTTTTATACCGGTTAAAATAATTTACCTTTTATTGAAATTTGCTAAAGAATCCTAAGTGAAATCACATAGTTAAATTTTTGTCATATTATAAATTTAAAAAGTAAATTTGGATCACCATATATGCGACCAATAATAATAGCAATAACAACACAGTACCAAAATAATTATTAATTAATTACCAAATTGCACAATTACCAAATTGCACAACTAGTAACAATTTCTTATGTTGAGTGAATATAGGGTTATCCATTTTTAGGTTTCAAGTATAGTTAAATAAAACGCACGTAAAGCATGATTTCGATGAAACTTTTATTTCATTATGATGCAGGGACCTTGCCATTATGTCATTCAAATGAGCGCCTCTGCATTGGCTGCAACAGTGGACCCTTTTGAGGTAGTTTGCGACAAAAATACGGCCCAATTACACCTCCAACATATAATGCGCACCATACAGTCACTTTTTCCGCCAGTCACTTTTGAGTTCTCCGACCTCCACATGCGACAATTTTGCTCGTTGAGAAATGGGTTTCATCGCTGCAGAAAATTTTGTTCAATTGAATACCCACATCTGAATCACCACTTTTGTAGTAAGTTTTAATTTTTTTACGCGTTCTTAAATGGTTCATATTCGTAAATTGCAAACTTTTCACTAAATAAATAACACTTCAGATGACAGGTATTTAACTGCTGACACTCCTGCCAGACAGGCGGGTTTGAAACCACTAAATGGAAAAACAAAAAAATAAATAAAATAAAATAACAAATAAATAAAACATAAAACTTTTCAAAAGAGATTGGGGAAAAAATAAATGAAGTAAAATGGGGCTATCAATAATTACAGTTATCCAAAAATTTTAGAACAAAAACACTTAGATCGAGAGGTATCATGTTTTTTTTTTATCTTTCTTAAACACTCCAGCGACAGAGTTTTCAAGGCTTTATCCGTACAAAGCGTGCGGAAGACTTTTGACTTTGTGTTTACATACGAATTAGGAATTAATCTAAATAGAACGACGAAAGCATGATAAGATGAAGCCGAAAGCATACAACGCACTGCATTTTCCTTCTTTTGGGATGTCCTGTGGAAGGCTTTTCAAATGAAACATACAGGGACGATGCTTGAGATCTTGGAAAATCGGTTGAAATATCGTGTTGCAACAGTAAGATGTTTCGCCTCATTTTCTGGCGAAGGTCAACCAAATGGAAGACAAGGAGTTGCTCGTCGACCACCGAAACAAATTTTCCTGATATAAAAGATTTCAACGCAGAAAATTGATTGAGTTTTAAGGAAGAAAAGGGGGAGTAAAAACCTGTTCTCTAAGCGTAGAATCAACGAGTGAAGAGACGAGAAAAAAACAAAAAAGTTCAGTTGAAATCGTAATGTTGCTTAGACGATTGTGTCGTTAGCCGATTAATGATCCAGTTTTGTTAGAAAATTATAATTTTAGAGATAAATGTAAAGTAACACAATTTATAAATTTATAAATTAATAAATTTATAGTCAGCGTCATTATTAAAAACACTTCCAGATTTGCAGAATGAATTAAGACAATCACATAAAGAATTCAAAAAACAAAGCGAAACAATTTTTGTTCAAAACTTTAATTTATGTGAGGAAATATAATTTTTTTCTAATATTCATAAATTTTATTTTTATTTATTTAATTTTAATTGGCCTGACAACAATTTAATTGGTATTTCCTTGGAAACCCTTTCATAAGACCTGCTTTTCCAGGAGTGACCAATGCTTTACGTTGAAAGGCCTGGGCTCGCTGTTTTAAAGCCATTAAAAAATAAAGCTTCTGGTTAAGACGGTATCAGCTTTGAGTTATATATATTCGCTCCGAAATGATACATAGAACGTCTCGTTTGTATACAACAACAAATTCTCACTCAATCTTGATATCGCTATTCAAACAGGATATCATAGATCATCCCAAATCAGAATTTTATGAACAATGTTACACTATTTTACTAAACCGTGTTAACAAGAAATAGAAAAACAAAAAAATCCAAACCGGTCTCAGAAAGGAATTCTCTACCGTGGCCAACATACTCAATTTCGTGAATATTTCCTTAGATTACTTCTAAATATGATATTAGCGCGGATATTAAAGAGTATTGTATCCCGAAATGTATAGTGGACAAATAAATAATCCACAATATACACCGATCACCCCGATTCTTCTCCGTCTTTGATAATAAAATATCGGGTAATAAAATATTGTCATTTAACCAGTACAGAAATTTCAGTCAGAAACCTGACTTACATAGACCTTCACCCAACGTCCTTTTGTGCTACTGCAAAAAATTCTCTGAACTAAATAAATGAAGCAAACTCTGGAAGAACTACCGATTTTTGCTAAAACATACAATTTGTATGTGTGGCACTCTAAGGAGCGCGGCTGTGCAGCCTATTTCCGTTCACTTAATTACATAAATATACAAATAAAGTAATTTGTATGAGAGGCACCTGAATTGGTGTGGAACACTTGATATATAGCAAATTTGGTCGAATTTGATACAACCGTCTAGAAGACATGGAGGTAGGAATATATGGGTTAAGTCCAACATTTATGTGGGAGGTACTAAAAGGGGCGTGGTTACTTGATCGATTTTTTTCGATATTATTATTATTATTATTAAAATACTGCAGCAGAAATTACAGAAGATTGATTGAATTTCAAAGAATCGATCTATTTCCATGGAAGTACCAGAATGTGTGTTGCGTTTTCATGCCGCAATTCTGCTTTGGCAAACGGTCAACGTATCCCATATTTTACTAAATTTGATGTAGGCAGTTGGAACATTTTAAGTCAAGAATATATAGTCATTTGCACGGGAAGTACCAAAAGGGACGGGATTAATCGGCCGGTTTTTTGTTAGGTTTTGCGAAACAATGGGACGTATAATAATTTGAGTTGATGCAGCTTACAGATCACGAGTTACATGGAGGAAATTTAATTTCCGAAAATTTGTCTTTAGCGTACCTAACTCCAATCAAGATTAAAAAGAACGACTTAAGCTTGGATTCGTTTAAAAAAAAATGTTTGGCTTTATTTTATTAAAATTATACTGAACAGATGAATGCAAATCTAAACGGATGCTTTGCTAGCGTAAAACTGTACTGTCTTCCTTTTAACGCGAGGTCTGTTGTTAGTAAGTCGCCTACAACACCAAAACCAGTACATGTAGGTCCATTACATTTTGATGAACATTACTTGATGATGAAGTTATTGTATTTGAGTTTTTTTTTTTTTTTTTTTTGATTTGCGCGACAATTATTTATCAAAAAAATAAAACCACAGCTCAATTTCGGCCAGAGGTACCAGAGGTATAACCTATTTACAATTCCCGGGTACGATCTGGGAATATATTAGACTGTGCCAAATTTTAGAAAGTTTCATAAAGATAACAGCAGTTGCCGTATTTACCAGCCAACCAGACAGACGGACAACACTCAATCGACTCAAACAATCATGGAACGGATTTGGCCAAAAGTTATTTGGTACTTGCTTTCTTTTGGGTGCTACGTTTTTGCCGTATCAGTTATCCGGGTAATGACATAAAAATAAAATAAAGTAATGATTGTGTATCAGAAACAATTCCACGGGCAACTAAACTCTCTGCAAATTGGAATGTAATTTTCTCAGAATTAAAATTAACAGCATCTTGTACCTCACATTTAAAACAACCAATTTTCCGAAATGCAATCTATAATTTTTAATTAGTAGTCGACAGTAACCTCAATTGAATAGTAATAATTGAGTAATAATGGCCTTCCGTGGCAAGATAGTTGAATACGTGGCTATCACACATATTATCGTGGTTTTGAACACCGATGCTCTCATCCACAATTATTTGAACATTAATCGCCTCGATATCCGACGAACATTTGCAGTATTCGACTAGTCGACAAATCTGGTAAACGTTTTCAACTTGATGTTCGGAATCGTCGTTGAACTATGGGTTCCATTGCCTAAAATTAAAAATAGAATGCTTGTTAGCTTACTGAATGTGAGAAGACTTCCCATATCTCATACATAGGATGTAAAGGAACTTGATTTTTTTTACAACTGGAGATATACCGGTGTTTTACCCAACCCTATTCGCTACCCTCATAAAAATAACGGTTAATCCTCAGCTATTTTTATTATAATACGTTTTGAAGCACCTGCAGAAATCCATTACCATTTAGAGCATTGTATAGGTAATTTCTTTGCACGATCCAACTTAGGACGGTTATTGGACGAGTTCACCATCTTCGTTCTGATATATCCCATACAAAAAGACATTTGATAAAAACGCATTCTCGAATACAATTTAATATTTATATTTACGATTAATATATAATTTGGACAGTCGTAATATTGTGTAACCTTTAACATAACTGGCGAAAATGGAAATATACAAATATCAGAAACATTGTGAAAAATAATCTTTTTCCAGAAATTGGATTTTTTCAATTTAAATGCATGTGATTCATAGCATCGTAGGCGACACACAGTGAAAATAACTGAAGAAACGGGTGCCGCTAAAACTACGTTTCGGATCTGATTACATCATGTATGTCATCGATTAGCTCTCTAAAAAAATCTTAAAAAACATGTACCCGTCGTCTATTATTGCTTGGGAGATACGCCATTTGTAATATATTTCTTAAAATTGTTTCCTTTGATTGTTACAGTTTTCTGTCAGTTGTAAAGCAAATAGAAGTCTGAATTATTTACAAGCGATTGCAAAGGACATAAACGTGATGTAAAGTTTTAACGTATTCAAGTTGTCATCTCAAAACTTATAATAAAAACAATTGGAACTTGTTCCGCTACTGCTAGACGTGTTAAGTGTTACAAAATATTGAGATGTGTCAAATTCTGGATGAACAGGGCACAACAATTTTGAATTATGGGCGATAATGCGAATTTTCTAAAGATAGTGTGGTTTCGTATAGGCACTTCAAAAGCCACGAAAGAAACAATGTATTAGTCTTTAAGATTTTTTATTTGAATATATCCGAAATTGCGTATCACTAGCTATATTAAGCGGTATAAAATGCAGTCCTTAGCCACATTTTAGAAGATGTTGATGTGTCAATTTCAAGTCATAAGTCAACATATAAATAAAATTAAATAGGCAATTCCGCGTGGTAGATTGTTAGCTCTTTCGGTTACAAAAGTTGTGATAAAAACAATGTTTTACGGTTTAATGTAATTTATATGGGGGACAGTAGAAGTTGTTAGTTAATAATAGGGTACGTATAATTATAATGGGTTATGTTAACCAATATGGACTATTACGCCTAGCCAAATTATATGTAAATTCTGACTGTTTAATAGTAGTTTTTGTCAAATCTGTTATTTTGTACGGAAGGTACCAGAAGGCGATTAACCCACTTTAAATTATGAAAGAGGTTAATTTTACTTTTATAATAACAAAACGGCAGGTACGAACCAATGCCACTATAGTTTTTCGTTGGATTATGCCTTAACGCCTCTAATGTCGTATCCAAGCTGGAGTGCAATGATAAAAATGGGGCATGGCAATTAAACAAAAATACATAAAACAAATTAATTAAAGTTTATCTTTGATAGATGGCAATGGATGCGATGTACGTCACGCTAGTTATTTATACAAACATTATTTAATACAATGACAACGCATAATACTATTGGCAAAACCGCCAGAAGTACAGAGACTAACAGACAGATGGGCACACCTCAATCACCTTAAAAAATCTTGAAGTGTATTTCGTGTTGATAAACCTGACGTCTAATTAATTTTCTACAAAAAGACATTTTTTTTTTTTTTTTTTTTTGAACCAATTACTATATACATCGATCTTATCTTATTTGACACCACCGATAGCAAACATCTGTTACAGGTCTCTGGAAATTTGCGTTCAAATCGGTAGAAAATCATAGGAGCGCGTTGACTGTATTAAAATATGGGATAACTGATTGAAAGCACACGCATTCAAAAACATGATAGAAATTTCATTTGAATAAAGAAATTACAAAATTATTTGGTGTTGAGTCAGCCTTGCGAGGATGTGAACATTTCAACATATTTCGCCATATTCAAGATATGCGTTGAG
>JAHXMU010000251.1:2309527-2330238 GCA_019455685.1 Philornis downsi
ATCACAACTTTATTAAGCGACACATTTCACATTATCGCCCGATATTAAGGGAACTAAACAGCATCTCCATTGTTGAGCTGAGTGTTTATTGCATCGAAATTGCATATTTTGCACATTCAGACATAGAAGAAAGCTTGTTGTTAATGTGGAAATTTGTATTTACAGCCTCTGGCATCTCATCCAAAACTCCAACTCAAACAGTACCACTATCATCAACATTATCATCCATATCTGCAGCAGTCGGAGCCTCCACAGCAGGAATACTTTGTACTCTGTAGTTCACCACGGCTGGGTACTTGAACGAATTCCTCAGTGGTGCTCTCTGCCATGCAAATACTCCTGTTGCACAAGCACTTTTAAAGAGCGTGGTCTTTCGGCGGTCGGGTGAATGGGTGGCGTTGTTTAATGTTTAGAAAACTATTTCAATTTCATTTATATGCTAATAAGATGTGGAAACAGGTGTTGCTCTAATTATTCATTTGCTTCGCTTTGCCAGGACAAACGAATGCGAATGAAAATAAACAAGGATAGCACCAGCACAATACGTCTTCGTCTCCTTGGTTTGAAATTGAAAACAAAATGATTTTGTATGAACATTCCCCGTTCGTTTTTTTTTTTCATAAACTGCAAAACTTTAATCATTATCCCGTTTTAAAAGTGTAAATTGAAAAGAAAATTTAATAGCGTATCCAAATGTAGCCGCAGCAATGAAATTGTTGTTTGTCTAATGGTTTGACAAGATAGGACAACAACAAAAACTGAAATATGTGTTAATAAAATCAGTCGGTCACGAATTATTTTTATACCTATATGTAGTAGAAGAAGGTTCAAACATTGTGACTTAAAATTCGTACAATTTGGGATAGCCCAGCCCTTATTAGTGTGAACATTGAGCCGTCCATCTTCGTCCATAACTATGAAAATATACCATATTCGAAGGCCACAAAAAACAGTAAGACGAAAAGACAGTAAGAAAAACATACAACTAGCAGCAGCAATCAATATAAATGCCAACCTAATTTAAAAAAATGACAACCACCATCTATTGTACTGATGATTAGAGCGATATATATGGTATCTTGGCTTCATCCGCGATCAATCGGTTCACTCGCCATTTCATTAGATTATATTATTACCCAAGTTCGGAAATCCCTCAAGATTTATATACTCAGCCTTCGCATTACACTTCTTTTCCCATGATAAAATAATTTGGAATTCATCATTAATCTTGTGTAAAATGTATAATTTTAAATTTAATTAATGATGGGCTGGAAAAATAATAAATCAATTCTTAAATTTTGAAGAACTCTCACAGATGTCAAAACGATTCGAATTTGCCAAATGATTTGGATTCACCCTACTACTTCTTTATCGTGAAGTAACAAATTTATCCTTCATGAGTGCTACTGCGGAAAGTGAGCACAAAATTGTCCTCTTAGGACAAATTCTTGTAAAATTTAATACATCCGATGCAAATTGTAAACGCTTCAGGATCCTGAAGTGAGGCAATTGTTCTCAAACAAGCCTTCAAAATTTACATTTTGGAGCTGAAAGTTTAATATTTCAATTTCTGAACGAAGAGAAATACACACAGTTCACAGGAAAAACTGGCAAGACAAAAATTAATCACTTGCACACTTTGTGCAAACGAATTTAGTATCATCCGTTATATGAAAAATCTGATTAGAAAACCTGCTATCGGTTAAAAAAGGTTTTATTTGAGTCGCCACTATTAAAAATCAGTAAATGGATGTTAACTTTAACAAAGTTTCGTGGTCTTACCGATAAATATTTCGATGCAAAATCAGACTTAAAGTTCATGTTACGTTAGAATTTTAATCAATTTCACCCCTGGATATAATTTGAATTTCATACGTGATCGCAGTATATAATCTTGAACAAAACAAATAATTTAGAATAAAATGTGTTTACACCTTCACCCAAAGGAATCAAGCTATATATCATTTGATACAGGAACCAATATAGAAACTTCACTCAGACAGAAAAATATGTTGAAAAATATGGCTTAACTTAGATAATTTGCTTAGGATTTACAAGAAAGAGCTTGGTTATCCGATCCATTTTTCAAATTGTGTCAAACATTATAACGCAATACAATTAACAAAAATGTATGTAGCTTCAATCAAACGTTTGGGATTAAACTTTTTGGTTCATGATGTGCGCAAAGTTTGACTGAATTCAACACTACCACTTGGAGCACTTGAAACTAGAGAGGTACGAGATAGCGTAATGTTTTGGTACAGTTTTCTTAAATTTCAACAGATTATTGATAATCAATACACTGGCTACCAACTAGCGAATTACAAATCATAAAAGTCAGATCGAATTTCCGAAAATCCGATAATTTGTATTGGATACACCAGAAGAGGCGCGGCAATGGGGTCCATTTTCTTTTGTAACCCTATTTTAGCAAACTTTTAACGTGTGGCAAGTTTATCTGAAACTAATAGCTGAATAAAAGATATATACCTAAAAATATGTGGCTAAAATCGGTCATAGTATTGAATAATACAGGAGAAAAACTGAATTTAGGAAAAACGGCCAATTTGTATGGGGATGTACAATCCCGACTGCAATCAAATTTAAACACGCTTATTAAAGATTTACGCCAATTATCGTGTCTATCAGCCAGATAGCCGGACAGACGGATTTTAAAAATCAAAAAATATATACATTCTCTCTAATCTTCGTTCAGATAACGATTTATTAGATTACAATATTTTATTTTTCATTTACGATTTATTAATGTAAAATCTGTAGCTCTAATAATTAATGGTAAGAAAATGATTTATTAATGTACAAAATTTGAGCTTGAATTGAACACTAACAAATTACGAGTATTCTACTTATTTACCGAACTAAATCTAGCAACCAGATTATTGGGGACCGAAGTTTACGTATAAATTAACACGACTAATTGTATTTCGACAACTTAATTCATAACTTTATTATCCAACGGCCTTTTTATAACTAAATTTAAAATTAATCGATATCAACTATAGAGCAGAATAATTCAAAGAATTCGTGGAACCGGTTTTAACAGGTGTATTGATAAGAAGGAAATAAGAAAGTAAAAAATGCATTCAGTAATAATAATAGTAATGATAAATAATATATGATGAATATACTTGCACCCAGAGGAAAGAAGGTAAACACCATTTGACAGACAACAAATTTAATCTCCAGATGGCAGCAAGTGTCTTTTGTCCAAATGTGAATCACGACTTTTCACCTAGTGGACACGATTACAATTGTTGTGTACAATTTTTTTGAATGTGGCATAGCCTAATAATCTGCCAGATCATAGCTGAGGATTGTATATGGGCCCTATCTTCCCCTCCCCTTTTGATACATCCCATACAGATTGATTCCCTTTATTCCATATATCCATAGCTTCATACAGTGCCGCTCACTTGAATAGCACCCCCTTTAAATATTTTTCTAAGCTCGATTTTTTTTCAAAATAATAATTATAACGAGCTTTTTTAAGCCATATTTCACTTTTTTGCTGTAATCCTATAACATAAATTTTCTTTCATTTTAGTGAATTAAGTACTAAAACAATAAAGACAAAAAACAGTTAGAAATTCAATTTCAGGTTTTGGTTCATTTGGATGACGACCAGGCTATTAGTTCCATTAACGAGTTCACTTTTGCTTGAATATTGCTTGCCTGATTCATACACCTTGCTTACTAGCCATCCCCAGACGTTTTCAATAATGTTTAAGTCTGAAGAGTAAGGCGGCCAGTTCATAACCTCAACATTTTGGCTTTTAATTCAAGTTTTGACTACTCTTACTGTGTAGATTGGGGCGTTGTCATGCTGGAATTTCCATTTCAAGTCTTCAAAAACATTTTTAACTTCAGGAAAAGCTTTTTCCAGCACGGCTTTGTGTAAAGTCGCACTCATTTTTGCAGAGAGAAACTGGAGCTCTATTGTGCCATAATAAGAAATCGCACCCCATACCATAACTCCACCTTCCCGGCTGTGTAATCGATTGAGTAGGTGTTCCTCTTTTCGAGTAATTATATTCATCAGGACTCCCTAAATAATTTTTTTTTGTCGTCATAGCTGTACGACAAAAATTAAGGCGATGTTCCTTACGGAGATTGTCTAGCGGTGGTTTCTTTTTAAGTCTCAAGCGTTACAAATGTGCTACTTTGAAAATAACTCTTTTTACCGTTGATACACTTGCACTTACGCCAGCCTTTTCCTTGATTTTGGCAGCAGAGTCGTGTGAATTTGAGGCATATCTCAGAATAGCCCTCTTGTCAGCGGCTGTATATTTTTCTGGATATATGATGAATAGAAAGTCCACACTCCTTGTAGGTTTTAATTTTGGATCTTTCCTCGACTCGGTCCATTTTACTTAAAATCGATTGTTTTATATTTAATTATCCGTAATCCGATGTGATATATGATGATCTGCAAAAGACTTTCGTTATGTAAAGTGTACTTTAAATAGTACTCACTATTGTCAAATGACTAGGTGGGTGCTATTGAAGAGAGCAGCAGTGTATCTTTTATACGGTTACAATCAACTCAGTCAACGTTGAGAGAAGATAAGCATTTTCCCAAGTGAAGTAGCCACACAAATTGGCTAATTTTCTGAAGCTCAATTTTTCCTTCGTAATCCACAGCTAATTGGGATCAATAATGGTTAAACGTTTCTTTAAATTGCATACGATATTTACAAAAAATTACTAGACTTTGAATTAAAAAATTAGAAATGTAAAAAAATGTAAGATTGTCCGCTACAAAATTTTATAAATAAATTGGAACCTTTGAATTTCATTCCCAAATTCAGAAGAGTTGAAGCAAAATTGAGAAAAACATCTAAAGAAGACGCGTTTTTTAAACAGAGTAAATGTTAAATGTCCTTATACGTCCTTTATACGTTTCTTTCGGTCAGTCTAAGAACATATTTGAGTCATTTTCAATAAGTTAGCCGGATGGCATGTTCTTTCAGACTTGACAACTTAAAAACTTGAATCGGCTCTTTTCTCCAAAGCATCAATTAACAGATAAAAAAAAATTAAAAAAAAAATTCAAATATTCATCGAATTCTTTTCGAAACTGCAAAACTATAAAAATCCCACAATTCTTACCAAAACAAACACTTAATTTTAAAGTTTCGTTAACAACTTGATTTCAACCTTAAATTATTAGATGTAATAAACTTTTATGCGAAATTTATAATATTTATTTTCTTCAGAATTCATCGAGCAATTCCACTGAAACATTCGGTTCGCCTCAAAATATAACACTTATTGGTGTACTTTCGCGTGAATACAGATGTTTACCCTGCGACTGGAAGGGGATACAATCTCCCTCATTAGAGTACAACAAAAGAATTCGTTAGGAATCGTGAACCTTTACAAGGCGCTCATGATATGGAAGGCTTTGAGCTTATTACAATTTGTTGCAACAAAGGGGGAAATTGTAAACAATTTCACAAGTCTTCCGCGGTTCAAATGTTCCATTTTATTTGGTAATTCTTTTTACACAAATTACATCATAATTTTCCAATCTTATGCAAAGACTTAAATGATGAAAGTACATGTATATACGATATATACATATGTGTACGACACACGTACACTCACAAAGTCGTGCACAATACATACGCGCAAATACATGAAGTGTGGAGTACATTCACAACCTGTGCAATATGTAATTAAAAGGATACGGCGCATTTAAAACTACAAATGTTGTGCAACAAATGTTCAAGGAGTAATAACGCACTAAAATTAAATTTTACTTGCCAGATAAAGTACTTACATTTATAATTGTATGTGCATTTTTAACGATTATACCGGCGCAATTTGTGAGGCATAATTACACGAACAATTAAGCCTTTATGAAATGATCTGAATAATATTTAATGTAGAAGCATTTTCGTGTACTGCATTAAAAATAAAAATGATTTAATATTGCCTACATTTGAGACTATGACATATATGTTATATACATATATATATATATGTATGACAAAATACGAATCATGTTCGAGAACAATTATCAAATTTTTCACAAAACTTTCTTAAAGCGACATGCGGACTAATACTAATACTTGTGCGCCAAAGAATCGAGGAAATGAAAAAATTCGTATTATAAATGGTCTGTTCTTCATTAGATTTAGTAGAAACTTTCTGCAGTTCTTTTAATCGAAGTTTAATGACGAAAATTTCGGCGCTGAATTTTTCAATGTATCAGACTTCCTATTTGCCTCAAATATAGGAAACAAATAGCATTCCAATCCATGTACATGTGTTTGTCAAAGTTAATAACTTTCGGTAAATAGATAAAGGAAACTTATAATTTCATTTGAAATACACCTAGAGATAAATTGGAGGAGATAGCTTCTAATGTGCCATAGAATAATTTGGATGCAAATACAGCCCATAATTTATGAGGATTCGAGAAAATTCGGAGAAAATTCGCACCAAAGATAATTAGGTTAAAAAAAAATTTAAAGAAAAAACAAAATCAGTTTTATCCATTAAACACGACATCAGATAGTAAGAATGATCCAAATATTTATATTATATAGCTGATTCCTATATAGCAACTGCGGCCAAACTGTAACTCATAGGCAACATGTGGTGTCATTTCAATGTTGTCTACCGAGAGTTTTAAAACTGAACTATATTCAGGCCTACAATATGTCAACCGCTGATTTTAATTGTTGATTTTATTAAATGTTTATTTTTAAGCTAGGAAAAAATTTACAAATTGTTTTCTATTTTCGAGATTTTGTATCAGAAAACCATGTAAGCTGTACCTTTTTTTAAGTAATAAGAAATTTATTGAACACAAAAAGGTACCGAATCATTATATTCCTTTAGTCAAATATAGCTTTTTCGCCCGACAACATAGAATATTCCGATACACTCCCCATTATGTCATTCCGTTTGTAACAGCTAAAATTATTCATAAAAGATACAATAATATATATGTAGATACTCCTGATCGTCGTAAAAACCTCTAAGCCACTTCCTCTGCGGGTCTGTTGAAAGCACAATATAAATCTCACCGCCTTAGTCAGGAGTCTGTAATTTGAAAATATTTTATACTCATAGGTAGACTGTGTTTAAAACTGGACAAGAACAATCCGGGGAAAAAAATATTTGTCAATTCAAGGTGTGAACCTACTTCGAGAAAATTTTTAATTTTTTCAATGGTCTTACCATTTACCCATTATCTATTATACCAAACCAACCAAACCAATTCATACAACTTTTGAAGGGACCGCCTTAACTAAGGGTGTGTTTATTGAAAATAATGCATATTTTTACTGGAAAAACTGTCCATGTTAATATATAGTAAATAATAAAAGAATGTTTATGACACGCCTACTTAACTGACAATGGTAAGGTAAAACTTGGAAAAATTGACAACAGGAGGATTGAATCTAACTTTGGAATAAGAAGCATTTCAGTGTTTTTTTTATATGTATGTAAAATCCAAAGTCTAAAACATTTAAGGTACCACCCTAACAATGAGCGTTGTTACTGTAAAATACTGGAATCTACGTAAAACGGAAGTAAGTTAAAAATTGTTCGACGGGTATGATGTGTTGTGGAACATTAGTTTCCATGTTTGCAAAGATGTCATAAACCAACGTTTCTCTAAGGAAAAACTTAATCATACAAGGACTACATCCAGCTTTCAGAATTTTTTGTTTTTAATCTTTACCACCTACTTGCTATTAGTTGTTTAATAAATGTTATGTATTGAGAAAAATGACAGGACGGATTGGGGTTCAGCCTAGACTAACTGTATTAAAAAGAAATAACAGTAGTAAGAACAATATTATAAGAACAAAGAGTAGGGTTACTAAGTGATATACACTTGCGACAAAATCGCGACAAAATAATTTAAATCCTAAATATCTTAGTAAAGGAGTTTTGAGTTTAACCAAACTTTATTTTATTTATTTTTTTTTTTTTTTGTTTATATATTTCTTTTAGATTATAAAATTTTTACTGCTTTTTAAGAATAAAATGTATATTCTTAATTGATTTTTTCTGAAATATACAAAAAACACCCGAAAATCTGGGGGTATTTTTAATAAATAAAATTATGTTCCTTGACGTTCTAGTAACTGGTAAGACGTCCTGGCATGGAATCGATTAGTTTTCTTTCGTCTTTAGTTGGAATTTTTGGGTCCAGAACTGATTCTTAACATTGTACAATAGCCAGAGCTTAACATTACGTGGGATGTGTTTTGGGTCGTTGTCTTGTTGAAACCAAAACCCTTGTTCTAATTGCAACTACTGGACTCTTTGCAGTAAATTATCCGTTAAAACCTGTATGTAACTCATTTGGTTCATTACAGATTCAATTAACTTTTCCCACAATTGATATCAAATTTTCCATTTAAAATGCTTATTAACATCCGATATATGAGACTTCTTAATGGCTATTCGGCTATGATACCTAGTTTTTTCAAAATTCTGCGGACTGTAAAAAAATCGTTCTTCTATCTCAATTTTCAGTCGGTGCGCAGTTATACTTGGGTTTTGGCGAACTAACTAAACTAAGCGTTCTCTTTCTCACTTATTCAAAATACATGGACGGCTTGGGAGTAGATTTTGGAGTATGAAACCAGTTCAAATATAACTATTTGTTACTCTCTGTTGGGTGGGCTCTGCCAACTGTTTGGCCGACTTTCCTAAGGGGTTTGTCTTCTGCGTGTAGTTGTATAATATCGGGTTATCCATTTAGTGGTTTCAAAACCTTCGGTTTGTTAAGGCAGTCAGCTGTTAAATATCTGTCATCTGATGTGTTATTTATTTAGTGAAAAGTTTGCCATTTACGAATATGGATCGTTTAACAACCGAAGGACGCGTAAAAATAATTAAAACTTACTTCAAAAGTGGTGATTCAAACCTGGTCTTTCAACCGAACAAAATTTTCTTCAGCGATGAAACTCAATTCTCACCCACTGGCTACGTCAACAAGTAAAATTGTAGCATATGGAGCTCGGAGAACCCAGAGGTGATTGTGGAAAAGTCTTTGCATCTGGTAAAAGTGACTGTTTGGTGCGCATTATGATCTGGAGGCGTAATTAAGCCGTATTTTTTCGATAACCCCCTCAAAAGGATCCACTGTTTCAACCAATCCAGAGGCGGTCATTTAAATGGCATTTTATTTCGTACATAATGGCAAGGTCGCAGCATTATAACGAAATAGAAGTTTTATTGAAATCATATTCATGTTTTATTTAACCTTACCCAATAATTTTTCATTCCTCAATACAAATTTTCTTTCTTTTCTTCTCCATATCGCAAATGCTGTCCCTAAGTGATTAAACCATACTAAGAACGGTCGAGTCCATATAATTATTTGCATAATCATTTTTAATGAATTTGTTAAGTTCACGGAAGTCGTATATTCGATCATAGTAGGCACTTGTACGCACGCTTTTGCGGAAGTGTTTTTTCTTTTTTTTTTGTTATGTATCAGTTAAAAATTAATTAAAATTTTAATTTTAGTATTAAAATCCTTGAAAAATACTCATTTGTGAAAGAAATGTGTAGCAAATAAAATAAACTAAAAAATTGTACAATACCTAATAAATTAACTGAGATATTATTAATTAAAGTTATAGCATCAAATTTGTTTGTCCTGTACGCAGAGATATGCGGACAAGTGTACATATATTCGTTTTTATAAACAGATATGTACTCGTACAATCTTGCTCAATAAAAACCAATTTGATTTACAATAGAATTAGATACGGCAACTTCGTAATACATATAAATATTTAAAGTAAATTGTTTTTTTTCTAATATTGTGGCTGTATTATAGCAAAAATTAATAGATCTTGCTCTTACATTTCCCCTTCTTCCAATTTTCTTGCTTGCAGTTACTGCAGTTATTCTGTCCGTTACAGTTTCATCATCCGATCGTAACCGCTTCCTCTTAACGTCGCAATAAGTTAATATTTGAATTTAAAAATATTTTGGTTTGCTTCTTCGTAATTGATCAACATGTGCATGCTTTTGGATAAAGTTCACTACAACAAGGCGCAATTGGTTTATAATTTTCATCAGAATCCACTTGTAGTTAAACAGGAGGCTAACAGGAGTTTTTCTTCTAACCGTTGAAGGAGTATTTCTATATTGCAGTAAAAAGTTATTTAATTTAAAGTCCTAAGACATGTACTTTGTTCTATAATCAACCATCAATTTTTAAGAGAGTGTTTAACGGTCTGGAATGCTCGGCCAGTAACGAAGGCGACTTTAACATATGAATTCCATTCGAATCTCTAAATTTAGTAAAATAGCTTGAGTAAAATGGTGAACCATTACCACTCACTATAATATTAGTTTATCCTAAAATCACAAATATATTTCGAAAATGTTGATATACCTCTTTTGCATCAGTTATCATCATAATTACACAATCAATCCATTTATGGAAGACGTCAAATAAAACTAGCATCATTTGCAATTTTGCAAAAATCTGAGCAAATTCTTTCACATGAATAATTGGTTTATTTCCGTATTGTTAAAATTGTTTTCGAATGGTTCGGCATGGTTCGCATCTGTGAACAAAATTGTCTATATCCTGGTCCACACCAAACATACATGCGTGCAAGACTTTCATGTAATACCTAAAGTCTCTGGTATAATAAGCCGAATTTGATAAGAAAGCAGCCATCGTGAGTCTCGTTTGTTGTAATAAGGAACTAATTCTATTCTAATTGCGTAATTGTACATGACCGCTACAGGCGGAATGTCTTTTTTATTTTCAAAAATGGCACGTAATGGTTGATGATCTGGTTGTATAGTAAAAGGGAGACCACATATGTATTCGTGAAGTTTTCTTACCGCAAATATTATAGTCAGAGCCTATCTATGGAGTTGAGAATTTCAATTTTCATCTTCAAAGAGTGTACTTTTTTATTTTCCATCAATTACATGTAATTTTGCCGCTCCAACTCAATATTGACTATTGCTATTGTTATGGGCTTTCTTGGATCATAATGTGTTAAAGTGCTCATGCCTAGCATCAGCTTTTTGCTTTTTTGAAATTCATCAGAATGAAATTTTTTCCACGTGATTTTTACAATTTAGTTCCTATAAGATTTGGTATATAAATATACATTTTTCCTCATTCGCTCTAATATTATATAACATAATAATTTTGTAATTTTTAGATATTTTTTCCAAGTTTTTTTTACATTCATTTATATCTGAGCTTTCAACAAATGTGTCATCAAAATATACCAAAAATATACCTTGTTCAAACTTACAAACAACAAAACAAAATCCCATACATTATGCCATCAAATATTGGGTTTTGAGTCTAAATATAAATTTTGTATATTGAAATAATCCGATATGGATGTTGATAGTTAGTAATTCTTCCGATCTCTCAGATACTTCTACTTGCAGGTATGCAACCACAAGATCAATTTTACGAAAACACATTCTGTTGATGCCAAAATATGTACTCCGTTTTAAAGAATTGTATTCCTAAACGACATTGATTAAGATATTCGTGATTTCGAGTTGAAAACAGTGACCTTTGGGGTCAACAGTGCTCCGTACCTAGTTATTCCTACTCTCCTCCAACTAGCTGATGATGTGCAAGTCAGCTGATTGCGGGTAAAATTCTTCGCAATTATATGTATGTGGATGATGCCCTGTCTGGTGCTCATTCTAATCCGATGGCTATTAAAGCAAAGAATGAGCTAAATTCTGCTCTCCAATCAGCCGGTTTTTCCTTGAGGAAGTGGACGGCAAATTCAAAGGATATCTTAGCGGATCTTCCATCCGATCATTTGTTGTGCGAAGATTTTCGTTGGAATGCTCGTTCTGATTCCTTTTATTTCATCACAAGACCCTTTCCAGCCTCTTGCACTAATACTAAGAGAGAAGTTCTCTCCCAAATTTCGAAATTATTCGATCCTGCAGGATGGCTTTCGCCATGTAAAGTCGTTGCGAAAATTTTGGTGCAGAGAATTTGGTCTGAGGACACGGGTTGGGATGAGGTCCTAACTCCTAGCAGTCTTTCCCAGTGGAAGCTGTTCCAATCTACTTATGCCAGTATCGATCAGATTCAGATTCCAAAATGGATCGACTATAGTCCAGATTCTGATGTCCAATTCCACGACTTCTGCGATGCTTCGGAGAAAGCATATGCAGCCGCTTTATACATATATACGAATAGCTAAAGGTACATCCCTTTCAACTCACGGTTGTCCCGAGGTTAGAACTTTGTGGTGCTGTCCTTTTAGCAGAAATGGTCGATAGTTTACTTCCAGTATTGGATGTTCCAAAGTATTCTATATTCTGCTGGACAGATTCTACCATTGTCTTTTCCTGGCTTTCTAAACTCCCTTACTGTTGGATGACCTTCGTTGCCAACAGAGTTTCACAAATCGTTCAAATTACTGACCCTTTCAAATGGTTCCATGTGCCTTCGGAGACTAATTCTGCGGATCTTGCTAGTTGTGGACTTCTTCCTCAGTATATTGCCTCTAAGGATTTATGGTGGTCCGGGCCGTCATGGCTCCGAGACTCGACAAGTTGTTGGCCGAATTCCAATCCCTCTCCTACTTCTGAGACAGACTTGGAGCGTAAGTCAGTACAAGCTCATTTTTCCTATTTCCGAAAATTTGAGGACATTCTTGAACGATTTTCTTCATTTCACAGAGCGCTTCGGGTGTATCGATTCTTTTACCGTACACATCCGAAATTCCGTTCGAACTTCTCCAACGAATCCACTTTGATCACGAGTTCTGAACTGTCTATGGCCAGAGACGGATTAATTAGAATGTGTCAAAAGGCTTATTATTCGGAGGTATATAAGGTACTATTTTCCAAGAATTCTTTAGCTTCATTTAGTTCGCTTTTGAGTCTGAATCATTTCATAGATTCTGGCGGCATAATTCGCGCTTATGGTCCTCTCGATTCATCGCCGGGTCTCGCGTACAGTGGAAAACATCCTATAATTCTGCCGTTTGGATGTCAATACTCCACACTCTTGGTCCAATTCATCCATCAAGTCACTATTCATGGTGGCAACCAGCTGGTACTGAGACTGGTGCGCACGCAATATTGGATTCCGAAGGTTAAAAACTTGATACCGACTATAAACAAGTGCAAGCCGTGTATTCTCTATAAAAAGTGTTGTCAGAAGCAGCTCATGGCCGCGAAGCAGCTCATCTGCCTCCCGAGAGAACGACATTCTCACGACCATTTGCGCGTACAAGCTTAGACTTCGCTGGTCCTTTTGACATCAAAAGCTAGAGCGGACGAACTTGTCGTATAACGAAAGGCTTTGTCTGCATTTTTGTGTGCTTTGCAACAAAAGCAATACATCTAGAAGCGACTTCAGACTTGTCCACGCCTACATTCTTTGCTTCATTCAATCGCTTCGTCTCTCGTAGAGGATGCCCATTACATGTATATTCCGATAATGGTACATCGTTGGAGCATCTAAAATCTTAGCGAAAGAATTCATTCGGACTTCGCACGACGCTGTGACAGCTAAGTATTCAATGCAAGGTTTGAGCTGGCACTTTATTCCCCAGGTGCTCTCCACATGGGTGGACTGTGGGAAGCGGGTGTGAAAAGCTTTAAGTCCCATTTCCGAAAGTTCGCTGGCTCCTTCAAATTCACGTTCGAGGAGTTTTCCACTCTTCTGGAGAGAATAACTCACGTCCTATATCACCAATGTCTCAAGAGCCCTCTGATTGCCCTGACGCTAGGACATTTCCTAATAGGTTCTCCGATACTTTCACCTATCGATCCGCTTGTTGAAGAACAGCCAGCTTCAGTTCTTAATAGATGGAAGAGACTTAAAACAATCCACCAGCGTTTTTGCACTCGATGGAGAAATGATAACTTGCGTGAATTGCAAAAACGTGTCAAATGGCAATCTTCCGAAGAATATCTGAAAATGAATATCTATCACCAAACTCGTCGTCCTTTCATCCGAACATTAGTTTTTCCAAATTCCACAATTTCCTCTTTTTCTTCTTCGCCTTGGTCAGCAATCTTGCCCAAATCGTCCAATCGCCGCAACAACAATAATCGCAACCGTCGATCTGGTGCTAAGTCAAGTCCATATAAGGCTAGTTCCAGGAAAGCCACCTTGTTTATGTGCCGGCTCTGCCAAAGTTCAAATCCTCTCCGATCATGTAACAAATTCTTAAATATGGATGGAACTGATCGAATGGAAGCGGTCCGAAAACATAAGTATTGCATTAATTGTTTGGCGCATGATCATTCACATGGCACTTATTTCAGTGATCACGGATGTAAACGTTGTAATAAATTCCACCACACGCTGCTGCATTCCGACTCGAAGCAACAAAATCGGCTGCAATCAAAGCATCCCCGTTCGCGAACGCGGTCTTCTCCACCGAAGTAAGAAACGTCACAACAACCGACCCCTCAGAAGACTAAACCCACAAATACCGCACCATCCACATCGAAATCAGCCTCGCTTTCTGCGCTTGTTAACCAGAACAGCACCATCCTCTTGCCGACGGTCCTGGTTAAAATTGACGGCACGTCGGTGAAGGCCGTCGCACGATGCCTGCTCGACACCGGGTCTCCGGTAAGTCGAATTTCACGCAGAATGGTTACGAAGTTAAATTTGACCACACTAAATTTGAAGGACGAAACGATCTGCCCACTCACACTGCGGTCTCGTTTCGAATCAACTGTCAAGGTTGAGGCGACATTTCGAGTGGATAATCGAATTGCAATGCATACGCCGGCAGAGTCACTACCAGAGCATTACAAGAAGAACTTTCCACATCTTTTCTTTGCGAATCCTAAATTCTACGAGTCTGCCCCTAAAGATATCATCATTGGTGTAGATACCTATCCCACGGTCATCATTGAAGGGCGGTACACCGGACCGGGGCTACCTACTGCACAGGCTACTATTTTTGGGTGGATGATCTACGGTTCATGCTCCACATAAATTTTAATACATTTCGCACTGAACCCTTTAGAAATAAATATGAATTAATAAACTGAATCTTGATATATGCACTACCAGTTTTCTTATTTTCAGACCAAAACACAAACTTACATTCAATTTTTTCAGCTAGATTTAAGCTGTTATAATTCGAGCTATACATTCCAAAAATATGAATTTCCTGATGCGCTTCTCGCATCTGTCCGTTGGAATGTAATGTCGAAATGTCATTCATTTTTATAGTTCCCTTTCGACAAGAGTATATATAAGACAGATCAGTTATTATTCATTCATTGCAGTGGCACTGCAAGCAGGGCAGAATTTTGATGCCAAAATATGTATATTTTCCGATAATTTTCATATTCATTTTTGTTTGGCATCCGCCTGGCTACCCTAATGTTAATTCGCCGAACATCCACGGCTTGAGCGCGTAAATCACACATCAACTCAAGCTTTAATAGTTTGATTGGTGTGTGTTACAGAATGTTCTAAAGATGGCTACAATCTGTCTTATAAACTCTCTTAGTCGCTTTTGTCATTCCCAAAATTGCAAGCTAAACTTTACTTGTTACTGTCAGTTCAAACTATCCAGTTCACATTGGTAAGCTTCCGGCGCAAATTTTTTAATTTCAAATAAAGAAATATAAATTCCAAATTCTAATTCCTTGTGTTTTTATTCTTTATTTTTTCCTTCCTCGGTTAACAATTTGTGAGAAATATTACAAGCTTCCTTGGAATATTTCCGGCTCACTCAATTGTAAACCAAAAGCCACCTTTCGCTCCAGGTAACCCAAAATTCCCTGGATCCCCACATTTACACATTCCATCCAGCTATATTTACAATAATGTCATCCATTCTCAGAATTGGAATATGTTCACTAATAACTAATTTGTTTATTGTTCTGTTGCAATCCGACTGAGTCATTAAATTTAATACCGACCATTCAGGGGCTAGCCCATCTATTTCGATTGACTGCTATCAAAACGCCCTCATTGTACAATCTCTTAGTTATTACATGGAAAGTACAGTTCAATAAAATTAAAAAAATTACGGTACGAAAGTGGTAATATATCTCACCAATTTTGACGAAGTAATAAGAAAATTTGCCACAAGTATTTAGTACATTTAATTCAATTTGTAATTTTGCTTATCTACAAAAACATCTACCTTCACTTTTCCAAAAGTTTCTAAGTAATCTCCTGAAATTAAATTTATTTTTCTAATATTTTTTGTAATCGCATGCATCTGTTTCTATATCGAACTCCATCCAGTAGTCTTTAATCTGAAATTTAATTTTGTGTGTTGCAATTATTTAATAGAAGATTCACAGTGGATTTTTAAAGTTGGCATTGAAATTTTTTTAAAAGCCATCATCAAAAGGTATGAATTGTGCAATAGAAAATCTACAAAAGAAGACCATAACTTTTTTCACAATAACCTGTAGTTAATCCAGTTTTAATTTTTACTTTTAAAATATATTTTTTTTTTTTTGGTTTTCACCCCTCAATACACAATCGTGTGCGTTTTAAGTACCTTCACCAAATATTTTGCACATCCCTAATAAAATGCCTGGTCACAATTTTCTTCACTTCAATGCAGTTTCAATGCGGATCAGCAATTGTTGAATTGAATTGTTCAGTATCCGATGCGATATAGAATTAAAAAAGGCATACGGAGAACATTGATCGAGAACGCTTTCTTAACCAACATTGAAACAGTACCACAAACTAAATAACCACTGATTTATATTTCAAGGAAATCTGTTATCATTCTTCGATGGATTGTCTGAACTTAATACAATCGATCGCCGAAATACAAATATTTCCAATTGCCAGAACTTCGAGATTATCAAAGCCGCGAACGTATGAGAGAGTTAGATTTTGTCAAGATAATATGCTCTATACATTTAGTGGTTTCAAAACCACCTGTCTGGCAATGCTGTCAGCTGTTAAATACCTATCATCTGAAGTTTTATTTATTTAATGAAACATTTGCCATTTATCAATATGGGTCGCTTAACAACCAAAGAACGCGTAAATATTTTTACATGAATGGACACTTGTAATAAATTTTGAGATAATTTCGGAAATATTAACTTTTGCTGGCCCTGATCACAACAGTAGTGAGTAATAAAATTGAAAACATAGAATCAGTGCTGCCGCTGGATTCGGATTTACCAGAACAGAAATTCAGAGCCGAGACTATTTGATTAAGTTACTAACCGAAATTGCAAAATAGAGAAGGTACAAATTTTTTCAGATGCGATTTCTGATTGAACGTATACGTACGCCAAAAATAAAACTTGTGAGATTGAGTGACCACATCAGGAAAATGGAAAGAGCGGCGTCCATAACTGGAATTGTGGAAGTACACTTGTCCAACGGTGTACCCGGTTTGGTCAGACACGATTTCTGAATGGGCGTATGCGTACGCCAAAAGTTAAGCTTCAAGTATGATGAAACCTGGTGGGGATGAATGGTAACATGTGGAAAACGGACAGGTTGCGTCCATAGTAGGAATACTGACAGTAGTATGCGCCGGTTAGAGTCTTCTCCAGTTACTAAGTAATTTACACAAAAAATATGTGGGTTGTATGAAACTCAGAAGGGAATAACTATAAAATTCCTGGCACACCATAATGAAACAGCCTGCCACATTTGGTGAGCTTACACGCGTTCTATTTCTAGAGAAACTGAAACGATTTTACTAAATGTGTAATCGAAAAAAAAGAAAAAAATTCACATACACATTCACATTCACCAAAAATATCAATACATTTGGCTAAAGAAGTCAGTAGCATCAAATAACGTTAACGTTAGCATAACGTAAAGCACAACTCCAATCATTGTCATATTTTCGATTAAATAGATAACTCAAACAAAGGTTGTTTTGGCACAAAGCACTAGAGTTCAAACACAGACATAATTTATACTCAATATGTGTATATTTAAAGTAAATAATTATGGTAAAATAAGATAAACTTCGACATTATGAATGTTGTTCTATAATAGTATTGTATAAAAAATCGTTCAACAGTTTTACTACTGCCGTAAATAGGGAAATAATAGTTGATGCTCGATCATGTTGGCAAAAAAATTCTAAATGGAAAAAACGCAGTAAATAAATAACTTAACTTAATGAATAATAAGCTATAGGCTATTACAAGGTGTTACCTCTAGTAGACAACGTAACAAATTGGAGAAACACGCTATAATAACATTAGCAATACAAATCTGGCAAGAGTATTTATTAAATCACTTCAACATATTCGTATATCATTCATAATTGGTACTAAAATTTCAATTAAGCAAACTGACTTTAGCTTTAAACAGAAGTGTGAGGGGGGCTGAAGGGATGTGGTTCCTATCAATAAAATGATTACAGAAATTATAAGATGTGAGATGCGTTTTTTGTATTAAACTGACCGAATTGGACGTGTACAAAGTTCGTTTCCATTCGCAAGGACTAAGTTTATGTGTTAATGTGTGACGCTTCTTAATTATACAAAATTTAGTGATATTAATTATATGAAGATTATGTAATTTGTATGCACTTGATAGATATATAAGTAACTGCAGCCTATGTATTATGGATTACAGTAGAAAGAAAGAAAGAGGTACCAGAAGTAGTCTGACGATGCCCACTTTTTTCATTTTCAGAACTTACTTTACTAAATGTATAAAGTAAGCCAAATTTAACTGACTGCCGTACAAGTGCTTGAAAGATATGAAGCTAAGAATATTTTGGTAGAATCGGTAATCGGGGGGCTCGAGAAGGCACCTGGGTGAAATTTTCTCTAGAAAGATTATTTTCGTAAAATTTACTTATTTATACACACATGAAGGGGCTTGACAATTGCATTAGCGTATACCAAATTTAACAGAATTTTGTGTTAGTGAACAAGAAATGTGAACATAAGAATATATAGATTAAATCTGCCGTTGTTTTGGGGATTCCAAGAGAGACGGGGAAATTCCATTGATTTTCATTCTCAGCACTAAATTTATGCAGAGAATGGATTTTTGTCAAATTTGACTTAATTTCGTAAAACTTCCTAAAACATATGATACTAAGATTATCTGGGTTAAATCAATTCGATCATTTATGTAGGAAGTATAAGTATGTATATTACAGACAATCGATCAATTTAGGTGATTTACAATCACCGGCTACGATCTGGCAAAGTATAGGACTGTACTAAATTTTAAGACTGTACTAAATTCATTTTTTTCATTCATTTTCTTTATTGAATCTTTCTTTTGAAATTTACAATAAGTATTCAAATCTTAATCCTATCTTAAACTAAAGTATCCTGACATTGCCGGATCTTATTTTTGGTGAGACGAACTTTGTATCACCGGACCAAGTCTAACGTGTCCTTTCTTCTTAGCCGTGTATGACCGAGTGGGTTTGAGTGAGAGGACAACTTCGGTATGTATGACCTGCTTAATTTTCTTATTTCCTCGGAAATATAAGGAATGTTTAAATCCTTGTGTACGTTATCATTCCTAATATACCATGGGCACCACAAATTTGGCGCAGTATTCTTGATTGTCTTCTCCGTAGCATATTTATGTTAGAAGCCGATGCCGTTCCCCATAACTGGATGCCGTATGTCCATATTGGCTTCAATATGGTTTTGTAGATGGTGATTTTATTTTCCAAACTGAGAGTAGACTGGGAGCCAATAAACCAGTGGAGTTGAGCCATTTTTAATTTCACTTGTATGATTTTTGAGTCAATGTGATTTTTCCAGGTGAGACGTCGATCAAGGTGAATACCCAAATATTTGACATGGTTATGAACGGATATGGTACTACCGTGAATAGTGAGGGCTGGGCAATTGTTCTGTCTAAGAGAGAATGTAACCTGCACACTCTTAGTGGCATTTACTTTTATCTTCCACTTTTCGAGCCAAGATTCTAATGTATGTATGTAATGAGACTGCAGTTGTCTAGAAGCCATTATTGGGCAAGTGCTAATGCTCATGAACGCGGTGTCATCAGCGAAAGTTGAAGTTTAAAGTAGGTAATGAACAGGTATGTCAGAGGTGTAGATGGTATATAGCATAGAGCCTAGTACACTGTCCTGTGGAACTCCTGCTGAAACTTCTCTTTGAGTTGACACAGAGTCCTAAGATTTTGCTACAAAAGATCGATCCTTTAGATAGCTCTCCAGCAGCTTGTGGGTATTTGCCGGTAGAAAAGAGACTATTTTTTGAATAAGGCCTTCATGCCACACTTTATCAAAGGCTTGGGAGATGTCTATAAAGAGAGCTGAGCAATATTTCCGATCTTCGAATGTTTTTCTGATCTGGGTTACTATACGGTGTACTTGTTCTGTCGTTCCATGACCCTTGCGAAACCCAAACTGGTGCGTGGGTATTACATGGTTTGCTTCAATATGGGGGTACAACATTTGGAGAAAGATCTTTTCAAACAGTTTAGATAAAATAGAGAGTAAACTTATGGGTCGATAGGATGTAATTTGTGACAGTTCCTTTCCAGGTTTTGGGATCATTATTATTTCAGACAGCTTCCATGATTGAGGAAAGTAACCAATTCGAAGTATAGCATTAAATATAAATAAAACTAATTTGAGGATATTGTGGGGGAGTTCTGAAATCATTTTCGCTGTTATTTTATCGTGTCCAGGAGATTTATTCATTTTCAACGAGAGAACATTTTTCTTTAAGAGAGATAGACTTATTTTCATTGGATTTGTGACCATTGGGCT
>JAHXMU010000251.1:2335238-2408218 GCA_019455685.1 Philornis downsi
TATATATTATTACTTAACTGAACTACGATATAATTTCATTGAACTAAGCATAATATTAAACGGGCAAAATTTCGTCCAATTTATTTATCTCAGAGGAGGAAAAATTAATTTAAGCCATTTTCAAAATGTATCGCCTCTAGTATGTACCAGTTTGATTTTTGAAACTAAAAACGAGAAATTTACTCCTAGTTTAGCAATTCATAATTTTTTTTTTTTTTTTGTGGATATACGAAATATTAATTTTATGCAGAAAAAAAACATAGAAATTGCAAGATTAGCAAAACTTTGATTTGAAATTTTAATCCATTACATTACGACTGCTTAGATTCGTTAAAAAAGCTCGCATTTAATGAATGTGTTCTGCAGCTGTACAGATATAAAAAGCTACTGCATTTCTGATTCTAATGTTTTAATATTCACGCCGAAATAATTCAAATAGTCCTTTAAGCAATTATTCTGCATTTGCGAGCATACAGTGCCGCTCACTTGAGTAGCACCCCCTTTAAATATTTATTTAGCTTGATTTTTTCCAAAATAATAATTATAACGAACAGGTTCTGCTTGGTTCATTTGAATAGCACACCCACAAGATAAGTTTTCGCTTTTAAAGAAATATTTTTATCAATCAAATTTGATAATTATCGTCTCTATAAAATCGATTTTTTTGAAAAAACTACGAGGGCGGTTCCAAAACTAGCCGCGTTCTCGCATGGATGGTGCCAGTAGTTTCAAAAAAATATTTTGGTTAAAAGTAGCAACCTTATAAAATATATAAGTTTTAAGTTTTAAGTAATTTCATTTCATTTTTCATTTCAGTTATGTAATTCCATATTGAAAGGTCTCAGTCTAACTAATATTAAAGCTGTGGTAGATTCTACTTTGGGGGAGTCTGCTCCTTCGTTTACGACTGTAAAATATTGGGTAGCAGAGTTTAAAAGAGACCGTATGAACTACTAAGACGAACACCGTAGTGGTCGACTAATTGAGTTGGTTACCCCAGATATGGTTAAGAAAATCAACAAAATGGTATTAAATGATCGTCGGCTGAAGACCCGGAGTCTGTGGTTGATGGCAGTTTTCAAGAGTTTGACAGATCTTACTATAAACAGTGTATAGAAACTATTGAATATCGCTGGAAAAAGTGTATCGAGCTAAAAGAAATAATGTTGAAAAATTACGTTTTTTGTGTCTTCTTTGTTATACTATTACATATTTTCACTAATACAGCAAAACAAGTGGCCAATCAGGTAATAGATATATTATTAAATTTTAACAAATTTACATAATTATTATTGACTGAAATATTTGCATTAAATGATTTATTGATTAAAAAATATGTCTGTTTTTGTACACTAGTGAATTATTTTAATTAACTATAATTTTATAATGATGGAGTAATAATTTTTATTATATTATTGGAAAGAATATTAGTCGCTAATATAAATTTCCAAAGGAATTTGTTGTTTCCGAAGTGATTTGATAAAGGATTATCCTTCACATATAATTTAAAATTCTTACCAGTCTTCCGGTTGCTATTTCAGGATGCTTGCAGTCATCTAAAATTGTACCTGATTTTGTTAAAAAATTGAAATGTCCATTGCATGCACTTTTCTTTGATTAAGTATTCTTTCCTTAATTTTCTATCGTCGAACTTAATTTGATGTTATGTTTATAAAGGGTGATTTTGTAATCAAAGTTTTTTTAAAAATTAAATAAAACACTCAAATTTGCATTATATATTAAAACTTTTTTTTATGGATTCCAATACATAAATTGGTCTTTAATTTTTAAAGATATTTTCATGTAAATGTTATCCGCGTTATCGTCTCAAAATGTCCATTCGGAAAGTCTTTTTCTTTTTCTTTTCGTCACTTTTTCGAGCATTTCGACCTGTATTCTACGAATAACGCGTATTATGTTATCCTGTTAGGCTTCAATAGTCTTCGACTTGACATAGACTAACGACTTGACATAACCCCACAAGAAATAATCAAGAAGCGTTAAATCGCAAGATCTTGGGGCAAAAATCACAGAGATAAGCTGCCCATCAAATTCATCCCTCAACATATCCATTGTTTCACGAGCAGTGTGGCATGTATTTTATCAAAATCAATCATCGATTACTGTGAGAATGAGAAAGTTACGTGAAATTTTTGGGAGAAACAATGTGCCAGCAAGACGCACTACTTATCGTGTAGTGAATGATTTCGAAAAAGAGGGTCTGTAGCTGATAGGACCAAGCATGGATCACAACATACTGCAAGATCGGCTGAAAACATTACTGCTGTTTAAGAAAGTGTTCAAAACAATCCATCAACCTAAATTCGACGCCGTGCTCAGGAGTTTGGTCTTCAAAGAACAACTTTGGCCACAATTTTCCACAAGGATTTGCATTTCTTTCCATTTCAGATTCAGTTGGCATAAGACCTTCTTCCACAAGACCATTTACGCCGCTGTACATATGACATTATAATGATACAGCTCGCCCATGACAACCCCGATTTTCATGAAAAAATCATAATCATAACGAGGCACATTTGAAAATGTGTGAATAAACAGTAGGTTCTGGGTAATGGAAAACCCTCAAATTATTCATCAGTTACCTTTGTATCCATTAAACGTGACAGTCTGGTGTGCAATTCGGTCAGGAGCCAGAATAGGACCTTACTTCTTTGAAACTGAAAACGGCGTAACAGCAACTGTCAATGGGGAGCGATATCGTGATATGATTGAAATCTTTTTAACGCCACAACTGCTGATTTGACTGCTCCGGACTTCTTTTTGTGGGGATATCTGAAAAGCAGAAACGCTTGAGCAACTCAAACAAAATATTCGTGATGAAATTAATGAAATATTGCATGAAATGTGTGAGAATGAAATGAAAAATGTGCTCAAAAGGGCTCGCATTTGTGAGGCTGATAGAGGCGGACATTTATCTGATATTGCATTCCACACATAATTGCCGACATTAAATAAAACATTTATCAATATAAGATCCATTCTCTTTCATTTAATCAAAAATTATAAACAATCAAAGTAGTATACCTATATATGCCCCATGCGGACGTCTGAAAATTGATTAAAAAATTTCAAAAACTATATACATATATAATTGCTACAATTTATTTATCTGTTTTTATCATTCTTTTTGCGACATTAATCAGGGAGACATCCTGAATGTACTTTCCAAACGGAAAACATTCTATACAAAAAAAAAGAAATAAAGGTTCTCCAATTTGGCTAGTTATCAAAGACTCACTTCTTTTGTATATCATATCTTCGTCCAGTCAGAGTCCATGTACAATAATAAAATATAACGTTAAACGATAAAAAATAACAAAAAAATCGCCACAACTTCACTAAATATGTAATCAGAAAAACGCATAGCAATTGGCGATATGACGATTTTTAAACAAAACAGTCGGTGTCTTAGATGGCGGAAAATAAGCTTGCGAATGCCAAACAGAATCATGACATGTAATTAAAATGATATCTGAAGGAACTATCATTTTACAAAATTATGCCGAAAACAACAAATTCCCTTGGGAATTTGTATTAACCATTGTGCCGTCGTAAAGTATTGATTTATTCAGTTAACGGATTCAATAGCAATCGAAATGTTCTCTATAAGAATGTAATACAAAGCATAACTCCCTTCATTGACACGTATCAAATTAAGAAACTGTCTCTACTAAATAGTACCTGTACACAATACCCTAGAATATCCAGCACAGACATAATTTTTATTCAACAACTCGTCATATAAATACAAATACTAAAGTAAACAAATATTGTAAAAGTGAATTAAAATGCTGTAACATAAAATTTAAATTATGACTTAAAATAGAAAAGAATAACAAGTTTTCACTTCGAAGCAATATCTTGAAACTACATTGCGTTTCAAAAATGATCTTGTTATTTTTTGGAGAGATTTTCAAGCAATGAAATGTAAATGTATTAATGTAAATGTGCAAATGAAATGTATTCGTTTTGATCTAAACATTTGTAGCCCAACTACGTCTAAGAAACTACTGCATTTGTTGCGTTTCTACATGTTATGTGCCGTCAATAATAGGATTTCTCAAAATATTTATGCCTTCAACCGAAATAATGAAAGCATTCATTTGATACGGCAAAAAAATGCAACGCCCAGGAGGAAGCCTACAAAGTGCCAAGCTATCTTAGACCACATGCGTTTCATGACCTTTTCGTGATAGCTATAGAAAATCTTTATGAAATTTCTTAAAATACCCTAATATTTTGTCAGATCGCTGCTGGAGATTGTAAATGGGTTATATCGACTAGGGTGTCTTATCTATAGTTGTTTATTGTCAAAACAAACAAAATTACAATACTTGAAATATTCGACCGAAAACCATATCTTCTTCCGATACCCCACTTTAAAAGACTGAGTATAGACTAAACTCTTAGGTTCATATATTGTATTCAGTTGCACAGAGCTCGATTAGCATAAGGCAAAGGTTTGGTAAATTAGTGGCAGAGAATGAAAACGAACCATTTATTAATTTCATTCATGTCCAATGTATTACTTTACAATGTCTTCAAAAATTTAAGAAAAATCGCCCATTCTAGTGCCTCCCATACCGATTTAATAATATAATTACGCACGTCACACTTTTGGTAATATTAGGACTGAAAATGAAAGTTGACTGAATTGTCACACCACTTCTGGCACCTGCCATACAAATTGTCCAACTTACCGAAACTCAATCTTCCCCCCCATAATATACATATATACTTGATAGACTTCAGTAACCTACATATTTGTCAGTTGTATTGATACGTGGTGGGTTACAATGTAAAAAATAGACAAGATAAGCACGCTCTTTCTGGCTTTTTACCATACAAACTACATAATTCAACCCATTTGTTCCTCGGTTCATATCTTGCATTCAACTACATTAATTTGAGTATAATTTAGAATGCATCAGGTGTTTACAAAGATTAGCTCGGACAATGAAAATGGACTTAATTGCCATGCCCCCAGATTATGAGAAACTTCGCTCAACAAGTTCAAAAACAGATAGGGGGTTCATGGGGTGAAGATAGGACATTAGGTGGTACATGTAAGGCAGGTCACTTGGTTGAAATTTCTATGCCGGATGTTTAAACAGTGCTTTAGGTTCGCATAGGGACAGAAGAGAATACCAATGTAAATGCAATGATTGTAATTGCTTTGACTATTAAATAAAGACAATTACCAGTATTCCGATTAGTTTTGGATATGTATTGATGCGATCAAAGTTGCTTCAAGCACTTCCTCAAATCCATCTTTTGAAATATAAGTGCGGTCAAAAAAGTGTTCTTATCAAATTATGAATATGAAGACGGTTGTTCTTTAGTTTCAAATGATCCTTGATATGCTTCTGAATCAACCCCAGCTTGTAACAATTGTAAATATGATCCCCTATAAATCTGAATTAGTTTGCTCCCGTGCTAAAAGCAGGTCAGGAGCGGAGTGATTTGATGCAGTTGGATGAAATGTTCTACGAAAATGACCCATAGTCGTAGACAATCGTATGCCTCTTTGCCTACTCTCTTGAAAATTCAGTGTTTACCCCTTTGCAAATTAATTGTGTTTATATTTAAAACTGTTTAGAAATGATATTTTCAGAATTTCCAAATAAATCGTTTCTCAATGTCTGCCCAATTTCAAAACGACATAAACACTCCGATAGTAGATTTCATAACATGTATTTGTATTGGAATTTGAATGTATTGAAATTTGCAAGAGATTTTGAATAATTTTCGAACGACCGCTGTTCTACATAATATTGGTTTCAGCATCTACAAACCGTTTTCAAATGTTCTGAGAAGAAAACTAAACATATTTTCCTAATTCATTGAAGTTGAAAGTTGTTACTTTGAGTTGTCCGTGTAGGAATATTTCTAACTAGTTGCATCATCTGCGGCATATTTTTTATAAATTCGATTTCACTAATCCAGTGTTGATTTTGTTTGTACAATTCTGACTTGCAAATACTTTTGCCAAACCACTACAATGCTCGCGAAACTCTGCAGTCGCAAAGCCAAACAGATGGGACAACTTACCGACTGACAAACCTGGCCAGATGTCAGCTAACAGTACGAATTCACAGGTACCAGCAGATTCTTTGATGTGGGTTTTGCCTCGTTGTGGCGTCAGTGTTGTAGTTGTTGTTCGTGTTGAAAGTATATCCATTGTTTGTTAGTTGTTGCAGCAGACAACAATGAACATGAAATCAAAGCTGCAATAAAAATGCCGCACAAGTACCAACTTCTAGTACTACTTTTATTACGTGGAATACAGAAAACACTTTGCCTCTGGTATAATTTGCGTCATTGTTTGTCTGCATTCAATCCAACACTCGCACTAACAAGTATTTCGTTTAGTGTTTGTAATTTTGGATTTCCAATTTCCCGGATTTTTTTCTTTCTAGGGATTTCAGCGTGCACCAATGTTGACAAATTTCTGATAGACCATTTTCGATCGATGAACTCATCATCATCAAATCAACAAATCTCATTTTCTGGACAGGGGGCTACTCGATACCCATAAATGAATGATCGAATATTTGTATACGAGTACATGTTAATTTTAAAATTATGATTTTATTTGATTCATTTTTAGTAAATTTTAATTTAGTCATAAATGACAAAATTTTCAATTAAATTCATTTTCAAATTAACGGAAAATGGAAGCGAATATTACAGATTATTGCAAATCCGTGCAAAAAAAAATTACAAGCATCATTTGAAGACCTAGCCAAGAGGTGTAAAATATTCTACAAATGTACCATATCCATTTAGTTGTTTCAAAACCGCTGGTATGGCAAGAATGTCAGCTGTTAAATACATGTCTTCTGAAGTGATATTTATTTAATTAAAGGTTTTGCCATTTACGAATACGGATCGTTTAACAACCAAAGAACGCGTAAGAATAGTTAAAACTTACTACAAGAGTGGTGATTCAAGTGTGGGCACTTTTACGGGGTGATAACGGTCGACATAATTGACCTGCTATCCAAGGCATTGGTAAGATTATAAAGAAATTTCAAGAGGCTGGAAGCGCCACAGATGTGGCCAGGCCAGTGCATCCTCGCAATGTACGCAGTACCGAAAATATCGCATCTGTTAGTGAAAGTGTGACGGATAATGAACTTTTTTTGGCCTACACTTAGTTTCAACAATACGGTGGCAGGAGTCACACGAAAGCGTAATTTCACGTTCTGGTGACATCAATTGACCGCCAAGATAATGCGATTTGACACCGTTAACCTTTTGTGGGCTACGTCAAAGACAGTGTTTACGTAAAATGTGTAAAACTGGCCGAAAGCTATCTCAAAAAGATCTACTGTTACAACCAATCCAGAGGCGGCCATAATATTTGTAATATTTCGTACATAGTGGTAAGGCAAGAGCATTATAATAAAATAAAAGTTTCATTGAAATCATAGCTTTATGTTTTATTTAACTTTACTCTCGAAACCGAAAAATTTATAACCCGATTTTATGCAAAGAAATTCGTAAAGCCTGAATCAGCTGTTTCAATTTCAAAATAAATTAAAAAACTCTTCAAAATGGACGATTTTTTTACAAAACATTATTTTGCAGATGTTCTTATAATTTATAATTTATTTTCTTTTTTTAAACATTTTTTCACACATCGTAAAACAAACCAAATGTAGTGAAATGGATAACTTCGGAACCAAAGTGTTTTACAAATATGTTATGAGGTTTTGAAATTGAGAATCTTCAATCTTTTTCTATACCTTATCTAACCTCCCTTTACAAATTGTTTTTATTTTATACTGATCGACAAGCTGTTTATTTATAAGAAGATCTTTTTTTTTAAAGGACTTTTATTTAATAGACTGAATGGATATACTAAATTTAGAGGGAATGGAGGTTCTTCATCAACAAATTCTAGTGGAATTTATTCCACAACAAATTTATGGAATATTTTGAATCAGCAGTTGTCATTTTAGATCAGTTCTCCTGTCATTTGTCTAAAATGGAAAGAAAAGGATCTTTGGTTGTTTGTGATACAAGATATGATACAAGATATTCCGTTTTGCTGTTTTTTTTTTAATTTCGAAAAAGACTAAAGAGTACGTAAAAATTGATGAATTGATACAGAGATTTATATGGAGTTCTTATCTTCAATATCCGCTGTGTGCCTTTTTGGTAATTGTTAAAAAAAACATGAACAGGGCTATTAATAATTTATAATCAGCACCAGTTGCAAATTTCAGACGGGAGTACAGACTTAGGCAAGTTCCGTTTGCATTGATGAAAAAAAGTGCAGAACAACAGATGCAGTGTGATAAATAGCTGAGCACTTAGTTTTCTGAATTTAAGCACAATATAACTAGCAAAATTATAATTTCCTCAAATCTTCCTTCTTCTTCTTTTGTAAAATTAATAAATTCATATATGTGGTGCCCTAAAGACGTGGCAATTCACTCCATTTTTATTTTACTAAACGCACGAAGAGTGCCAAATTATACTGAATATAAGCAACTGAATGAAAAATGTGAATGGCAATGCTATCCATTTTTATAAATTCCCCCGAAGAAAGGAAGATATAACATAAATTTAATACAGAAAAAATGTAGCAATCAAAAGGAAATAAAGTATATTTTAACTCGATGTGCCTCATAACTTTTGGTGACGTTCGTCTTTGTGGCCGGTTTGCTGATAGACACGATAACAGCCTGAAATCAAAAGAAGCCTTCTTTAAACTTGGCCCCTGTAACTTCCGATCCGTGGAGAAGTAAAAAAAATGTTACCAAGAGTTTTGTTCGAGAATGCTTAACATCGGCACTTTTGATACCTTCCATAAAAATTAAAAATTTTTTACTCATGTGTCCTTATGTTCACGTCTTTTCTTCAGCCGCATGAAATTCAGTAACATTTGGTGCACGCCAAGAGTTTGGCATGGTACCGTCTGAGACTGCCGCGCGTGAGTTAGTACCTTCATAAAAGCTGATCGATTTCCTGAAGTTAAATTTTTTTCCTGTAACTCCTAATGCACTGCAACAATCTAATCATCATTTGATCATTTATTGGTTTGTTATGCTTGAATAAACGTGGAAAATTTGTTTACTCGAAAAAAATTTTAGGCAGTTAACTCCGGTCCTTCTGGTATCTCCCATACAAATTATCTAATTTAACCCACATTATCCTAAGTTCGTAACTTTCATTCGTTAGTATCATATTCCGCAGTTTCTTTAGGGTATCTCAAATACAAATTAGTTGATTTGGCAAAAATCAATGTTTTCTCTATAATTTCTAACCGAAGGACAGTAACCTATAATATAAATAAGTTATAATAATTATAAGTTACAATAATTATGGTCAGTATATTATTATTTCTGTTTTTCTCATTGAGCTTAAATTTACAGAAACAATTACTATATCCCTTCGGTCACTTCGTTCAGTTTTGTACCAATCCAAAAGGATATTGGTTGAAGCTATATCTGAGTCAGCTCACCTGACTGGAATTTGTATATAAACTCAGAACTAAGTTTACAAAGCGCATAATACATACCAAATTTGACGGCATCCAACGTAACTTCTTAAAAGATTTGGACCTATGGGGAGTACCAGAAGGGTTTTTGTTATATAGTCGTTTCTTCTCCAGTTGTACCAATCATTATAAGATTATAAGAGTTAAATCGGTTGTTTATATGGAAGGTAGCAGAAGGGACATGCCTAATCGGTATATTTTTTTCCAATTTTATTAGTTACTATATAGCAATGCAATAGGCAAAGATTCGGATTACAATGGCCAACAAATCAGGAGTTCCGTGGAAAAATGTAATTTCCGAAAATAGTACAGTTTGTATGAGAAGTAACAGATCAATGGGGCGATACAGCCCGATTGCAATTCCGGCTACGATCTGCCAAAATTTTGGACTGCGCTAAATTTTAACAAGTTTCATAAAGAATTACGGCAGTTATCGTGTCTACCAGCCAGCCAAACAGACTTTGCTCAATTGACTTAAAATGTCATGAAACACATTTGCGTAATTAATACTTGGTACTTTAAACGATTCCTTTTGAATGTAACATTTTTGGCGTACAGCAGGTGTGGCAAATATTTCATAAATAGACAACCGGAAAATATTCATAGTGGGCTTTTTTTCAACCAAATTTGTAAAACTTTTGCAAACTAGGAAACAGGTGATTTATAATTAAGAACATTTGCGGCTACTGCCACAATAACTTGGGTAAAATTCCACCAATCCAAACCAATATTTCTCCAATCATGATCCGCGATTGGAACATGACATGGCACATAAAATTAAGCTACTGTTAATATGAGAGGCAGTAAAAAGAAAGTCATTATTATTATTTGTTTTTTTTTTTTTTTGTATGACATTGAAGGCTTTACTTAACGTAGATTGAATGATCCGGTTTTTTCGATAAATTGTTGCCATTTTGAAGCAGCCCGAAAAGTTTTACATTTCTAAAACCTTAGTTAATGCATTTTGGCGTCATCCTTGATTTTGTGAACTGTTGGCATTCAAATATGCAGAAATCAGAAAAAAGCGGGGCAATCAGACTTTTTTTTATTCATTCATTCATTTTATCTGCAGCTAATGGCATTACTCTTAATACTATTACTTTGGTTAAAGATAGTACCGGTTGAATTTATTGTAAATTCCAGATTTTTTATGCTGTAGTTCATTACCATTTCATTTATAATGTTGAAGGGATCGCATGGTAGGTTATAATCCCGCTCAAGGTCTATCTGAAGGATCCTTGAACAGAATTGTTTTGCAAGGGCATACCAACTTTGCAAAAATTATAATCTCATGGCTTCATAGAGCATTTCCCATATCGAGCTGTGGCTTAATTACCGTCCAGGAACACTTATTCTTACCGGGTTTTTTATTAAAACCATTCCAAAACAATGTCAGCCAAAAAATGAATCTTTGATTTCATATATATAGATATAAGTATTTCGCTTTAATGCGGTTTGTAGCTACTTGGTGATTTAATCAAACGGTGAGAAAATTTGTCTATGTCTCTTACAAAGTGCAATTCTATATTCAATCCTTTTTGCATAACAACTCTAACAGTTTTTTTTGTTTGGGAGCACGCCATAAATGGGCACCTGCAAAGAGAAAATACGCCTTATTGTACAATTTGTCTTCGGTAGAGGAAAAAACGCAAGTCAGGAGACTGGAAATTCGAAGAGGATTTTATGAAAATTGGCCGTCCCAGTTTTTTGTTCATAGGGATGGAAGTCTCCGAGCAAGGGGCATAATGGCATTACCTTTGAAATGGCAACAAGTTATCAAAAAAACAATGCATATTTGACCTCAAACGGGCCATGCTACTTATGGTAAATTATGCAAAAATAATGGAGTTCTTTGGACGCACACCATATCATTGCTTATCAAGTTCTTTGCCAATGACTTTTCGTCCTGGCTTGACTCACATTATGGCATAGTCAAGGTCGTAGTCCTTATTCCGAGATAAATTAACCAGAGGCTAACTCCATTATTCTGTTTGAACCCGGAATGCAAACCCTAATTTGTACCGACACATGGTTTACAGTAATATGAACGCTTATTGCTATGTTGCGAATTGGGCTTATTTTGTGTGGTTGTCTTTTACTGCAGTTGCTTTCGCTGTTAGTGTTGTTGTTAGTTTTGCGTGTTTATGACCTTAACGTGATACTGCCTATCTACTTCACTTGTACTCGCATGCACGGAAGAGGGTCCTTTTGTGGTCTACAACGTGGACGGGACAAAGTTCGGATTGCAGTTTTAGTACTTCGTAACGGATTTTGAGTCAACTTGTTCCAGCAGAAAAACTTTATGGCATCAGCAGTAATATCTCGGTGTTTTGCTTTTACGGCTGTAACAAATACGACAATGATAATGTTATGACAAACATGATGCTCGTACCATCAATGGAAAGTCATCTAGAATTTATATCGATAACATTATTGGTCACTTATACGAGGCTGCTGGTGAGGCAAAGGTAAAATTCCGCAGCTTCAATTATATAGACGGAATATATAGAATATATAGAAATGTATGAAGCTCAATCTTGTCGAGATGCCTTATATGACGCTCAGATGTTGAACCTGTTAATTCAAACTTATTATTAGAATTACATTATATTATTGTTATTATAATCATATTTGAAATATTACTTATCTGACGTTATTCCCATAGGATTAATATTTAGGAATATGATAATAACCTCCCAAATTTATAATAATAAGATGTTTCTGAAATTCCATATTTGTTTCATCGATAGATCTAATCTTTCAGCAAGGAAATCTGTACATATGTATGTGCCAAATCATACATATTCTGTCAAAAATGTACAGGAAATTGGTCAATAAAACACAAGTTATTTGTTACTCATTAAAATTTATAGTACCGTCTTCAAAGTAGGACCCTTCCGCAATGAAACATTTATGCAAAAGAATAGTACAATCACTAACAGAAACTGAACGACGCTAATGTGACGAAGTAGTAATTTGGAGTTATAGTCGGGGCCATATCAGTTGAATATCTTGATTATCCAATAACATTTATTTAGTTTTTGGCCAGAAATTCGTTTGCAATGATAACCTTGTGAGATGACGCGTTGTTTTGGTGCAGAATCCATGAGTTTTGTTCACAAACTCTCTTAAACGCCGCATTAAGTCCAAATTATGTTATTTATTTACGTCTGACCTTCTTGCAAGAATTTCGAGTGTACAAGAACGCGATAATCAAAGAAAAACTGTCACCATTACCTTGAATTTTGATTGGTTTTGACTTGATTTTTTCGGTTTCGGCTCAATTGATAGGCACCTTTCCAAAGTTTATTTACTGGTTCGCCCGTCAAACACGTAGGTCTCATGTCGCGTGCACTAACCATCACGCCACGGTCGTGTCACAGGTCTGGACAATTGTGCCAATTCAGTGACAAAAACAATTTTACCAATCGCTTTAAGTCAACTTTTAAAATGATCAATGTCTAACACCTTTTGACGGAATATTGCTATTTATAGGTTCGGGAATTGTTTAACGACTTCTCTTATCTTAAGGTGTGTGAAATAATCGTGAAATAATCGTACTTTGGTTAGTTTAGTAGATTGCGCTGTCCGAAATTTAAGTTTATATTTGTATGCCTGTCACGCGATATTGTCGACAAATTTAATTGAATATTAGATCAATTTGTGAGCTATAATAAAATAAATTCCTAATAGAAACACGATCTTAACCCGAATAAAAAATCAAAATAACTTTGCATTAACGATCGACAATAAATTCAAGAACGAGCATAAAATTTCCTACAGAAAAAGATTTCATTCACTTAATACATTTATTGCAAAGTAAAATAAATTAATTATAATTGGAAAACAGTAATGTTCATTTGTAAAATTTTGCATGTAGAACTTTCTTCAAACTAAGATAACCTCTGCCGAGAAAATGTAAATCATAACTAATTGTAATAATAAATTGACGTTTATTTAACATAACATTCATGAAAAAGTTGCAGGCAATGATAAACTGTGGCAAAAATATTCAAAAACTATGGTGGTTTTAGAATAGAAATCAAGGCTGCAAGCCGGTTCCGAAAAGAAGCGATTTAACGCAAAAAGCCGAATCTCCATATGCAGATTGCTGCTGAATTGCAACGACATCTACACACTTCTGAAACGGATGGTGAATGGTGGTGAAAAGTAGATCACTTACGACGACGTCAAGCAAAAATAGTCGTGGTTGAATCATCTAGTATGAGCTGCTGCTCTACTGCCAAACTCCTAATTCGGGTCAGCACTGTTAGCAATTAGAGCATTACATGGAAGAAGATGAGTTTTATTTAATAGGAGAGGAATTGTGTTCCATCAAGACAACGCCAGACCACACACCTACAGTGCCTGATCAGAATCTCCGAGACGTTGGTTATTATGCATCCATATTGTACTGCGGATCTGGTACCAAGTAATTACCACATGTTCCTGCCTATTTCGAATGCTTTTGTTGATGGAAAATTCGCCTCAAGTTAAGTTTGTGGAAATCAACGGCCCTATAGGGACGCAGATTTCTATGCGAAAGGCATAATGGAATTAGATTCAAAATAGCAATAAGTTTTTTGAACAAACCCATGCATGTATTATATATACAAGGTGTGTTCAAAAAACAAGGGGAAATTTTCAAATTTCGCGGGCTACGTACATTCGACTTTCAATTATTATTATTATTTTTTTTTTTTTTTTTGTGTTGGTACACTCGTCTCGAAGATATGTTGACGGTGCTATCAACATAGTATGTTTAGTTTGTTTGTGAGGGGCATAAATAAGACAAGTGCTTTACATGTTCGGCGATTCGGTTTTTATCTCCTCAATCGTCCCAAACCCCCGTCTTTTCATGGGTCTCTTCAATCTTGGGAACAGGAAAAGGTGCCAAATCTGACGAATACGGTGGCTGAGGCATGATAACGGTGTTGTTTTTAGTCAAATATTTTTTTTTCCACAATTCCAGGCGTTTTTTTCGTATTGCTTCACACAAACGGCGCAAAACTTCAAGGTATCCTTCTTATTTAACGTACGACCTTGTGGTAAGAACTCCTGATGCACTACGCCATGGTAGTCGAAGAAAACAGTTAGCAAAACCTTGACATTTGATCGAACTTGTCGTGCTTTTTTTGGTCTCTTCCATTGGGATGATTGGGTTTTGATTTCGATGTCGTAACCATACACCCATGATTCGTCATCCTTTTAAGCAAATCTGGATCATCGTAGACGTCATTCAACAATTCCTGATTAATGCTCATGCGACGTAGTTTTTGGTCAAAATTCAGCAATTTTGGAACGAACTTCGCTGCCACACGCTTCATGACTAAAATTTCCGAAAAGATTGCATGACATGAGCCGACCAATATGCCGACATCCTCAGCAACTTCTCTAATTGTGATTCGACGGTTCTCTATAACAATTTTCTTCACTTTCACTACATTTTCATCGGTTGTTGATGTGTTGGGGCGTCCAGAGCGAGTATCCTCATTCACATCTTCCCGACCTTCTGTGAAAAGCTTGTATCACTTGTAAACATTTTTTGACTCAAAGTACCCTCACCGTATACCACTGTCAATATTTCAAGTATTTCTGAGTACTTAATTCCATTTTTTACACAAAATTTGATGAAACTTCTTTGATCCATTTTTTTCAAAAGCAGGAAATTGTCGAACACGCAAAACACTTGTCTTATTTATGCCTCTCACAAACAAACTAAACATGCTATATGGACAAAACCGTCAACATAACTTCGAGACCAACATAAAATAAATTATAATCGAAAATCTAACGTACGTAGCCCGCGAAATTTGAAAATTCACCTTATTTTTTGAACAAACCTCGTAAATCGGATCATTCTGAATATGTTAAATGAAGGCTTCAATGCCATTCAAAAATAATGGATTTCTCTTTACTGAAATTTGTGTTAATAATGCCTTTCACAACATTCACATTGTCGTCAAGATTTCGAGAGAATAACAAATTATGCAACTATAGAAAATGTTTAATACTAAACTCATGATGCGATATGAATTAAACTTATTACTGTAGTCTTAGTTTGTTACAAAATTAAAGCTATTTTTGCGCTAAACTAAACCAAACTATTTCAATTATGGAGGTCTTTATACTGGTAACAGTTTTCCTAAGTCGGCTCCAGATTTCGATATATCTCATTGGAAAGCTGCAGTAAAATTTCTAGTTTAACATATTTGAGCAATTACATCTTGCTAATGTTTTATTGAACTTTGGAAATCAGATATAGAACTTTACTTTAGAATCAGTCTAGCTGCTAAACGAAACTGTAAGGCCTGGAACCTTTTAAATACTGCATTTACATTAAAAGGACACTTTTTAAAGGACCTTCAAATAAATAAAATGTCATAAATGGTTTACGTATTTGAGATTATGATTTATAGATATTGGGATTATCATTGGGTTCAGAGTATATTGACATCCAATTATGCTGAACTTTTTATAGCACAGCTTCAGTTAAACTCTATCCAAAATAATATAAAAATTCTTTGTCGAGAAAAAAATCGATTCTGTCGAGTTATAATCCAGCTTCTTGACATTCTCCCAAAAATATACTAAAATTTTTTTTTGACAAGTTTGATAGCGTAAGTCACATTTACAAAGACCTTTTAGACACACCTTGAAACAAACTAAAGTATAATCTCGCTTTTTGGGAGCTTTTTTGTCCCGAAATATGAATACGGCTTACAAATTTTTCAATCAGTTCTAGTTTGTAGAAATTTATGCTTATAAGAAATACATTCCGCTAATAATGAAAGGAAATGGGACCCAATCGTGTTTTTAGATTATACCCATAGATCACGAGATAAAAATACATGACTTTTTAATAGTCTGTGTTCATAAAACGTTTAAAATGAAAAGCGAACAAAACGTTAAATCGCCTTTAAAGGAAATAATCAAAGTTTTCAAAAAACGCTGTCGACATCATATATTTTGTCAACGTTTCTATACAATAATATCAACTTTATAGTAATCGTAATCAATAAAAATGAAATTGTAAAGAAGTATATATAAAATATTTTGTTGGAGTAATGGACAATTCTGCAATCAACCATAAGGATAACGCGTTTCTGACTCCGTGACAAGCCCCTATTCAGATTATTTTGTAGTTGAATCCATGCTATTGGTACATTTTCAGTTGTATAGGGTGGCGCATAAGTAGCGTTAAGATTTGATCAGTGAATACATTCCTTGTTTGTTTTTTTTTTTTTTTGTCTCTTTACAGAATTATCTAAATAATTCTTGGGAAATTTATGATGGAAAGGCTCAGCACAGAACAAAGAACCAAAGTTGTTCAATTTTATCTTCAAAGTCAGCATTCGATTATTCAGATCATGTAGAAATTTTCGAACATGTACGAAATGCTCCTAGCACTCCAACAATTTACCGATTGGTTCAGCGTTTTGGGCAACGAAGGGATGTCTGTGATCTTCTGCGTGCTGAAAGACCTCGTGCAGTTCGAAATGAAGTGACCATTGCTCGAGTGCAAACAAGTATTGAGGAAAATCCCAAAGCTTCCACCAGACGACGTTCTCAGCAGTTAGAGATGTCTAGGCTGTCTTTGCAAAGAATTTTACATATGTATGTCACATCTTTTCCCATATAAGATGCAATTGGTTCACGAGTTAAAACCAAATGATGCTCAAGAACGCATTCTATAGAGTCGCCGTTAACATTACTTATGCGCCACCCTTTACATAACATAACATTTTCGAAACGAACATCAATTGCAACGTATTTGACAATCGAATTGAGTGTTCTTTCTAGTAACGACTTATCCATTTGCCCGCCGGTCTGGCAAGGCTGTCAGCTGTTAAATACCTGTCATCTGAAGTGTTATTTATTCAGCGAAAGATTTGCCATTTACGGAAGTGGTGATTCAAACGTGGGTACTTTTCGTGCATTACGGGATGATTATGGTCATTATATCCGACCTAATGTGCAAGGAATTGCCTTGATTATAAAGAAATGTTAAGAGACTGGAAGCGTTACAGATATACATTTCAAAAATATTGTTTCTGTTAGTGAAAGGACGTGTGGTTTCAACAAGTCGGTGCCACGAGCAACACAACACTGCCGATTTTGGCTTTATTGCATGGGAAGTTTCCAGAAAGTGTAACTTCACGCTTTGGCGTTAAACACGTCAAAGATCGTGTTTATGCGGAATATCACCAAACACTGGAGGGTTGAAAAGCAACATTCGTCGAGTTACTGCCGAGATACCGCCCAAAATATGCAAAAAATGAAAGAAAAAGAAAAAGGATCCATTGCTGCTGCAACCAATCCAGATTATTATATTGTAAATAATGGTACGGCCCGAGTATTACAATGAAATAAAAGTTTCATCAAAATCATAGCTTTATTTTATTTAACTTTATTTTTAAAACTTAGAAATGGATAACCCGTAAGAAACAGGTTGCAAATGTCCACATCTGAAATCTGATTAGATGCAGAAATTAAAAACGGGTTCTATGCACGTCGAGTAGGACGTTCTTTCTGGATTACAAGGTTTTTCGACATGTTTTGATCCCGAAATTTATTTCTAAGTGGTATTTGTGAAGATTGGAATTGACTAAAAAATCATTGCATTAAACGGACCAGTGGGACGAACCATAGAACAACCAACAGCAAATTCCACATGATTTGCAGCCCTGTTGTAAATACTAGTTGAGAAGGAATCTTACGAAGATCCGAAAATGTTGATCAGCAAAAATTAAATATTTTGTCTATTTCAGTTTAGAAAGGGATTTTTTGGAATCTGAGCTTCAACATTTCAAATATATAAAACGCCATGATAATAAACAGAACATCACTAACAATCGCAATTAATTGACTTCTATTCAGAAAAAGATGGAGTAAAAATATTCAAAAATGACATCTGCTGAACACAAAAATCTTAAAAATTGTGCAAAAAAATTAAATTGTTGCCAGTACACCTGATGTTTGGTGTAAGGTAGGTATACAGATAGTTTATGACCGTTAATATTTGTCACTAAGATATGAAACATTAGGTCTGTGGATTGATTGGCAGAATTCAATAAAAATTTGTTTTTCTTTATGGGCAAAAGGGCGTTATATTTGCAGTATTTGAAATGGAGCGATACAAAATCGATATAGACATGGACTAGATATATACGAAATTTGTTTTCATTTTTGAATATCTCCAACATAAGGATACACCGTAATCTATGGATCTTCAACAGCATTTTGTATAGCGTGCACTTTCGCCGTGTTTCGCCATGTAACCTTGGCATAAGAAACCCTATTGGAATATCATATTTTTTATATCTTTGAATTGAAAAAAATATATACTCGTATGTTTCAATGCTTCAAAAACACTCACTTATAATATATTATCAATACTTGGTTAATGTCTCCACATTATCCACATTATAGCCAGAAATAACCTCATTCAATCCTATTTGAGCCAATGTTTAAACAACATTGCGTTTTCTTAAGAACTGAAATTATTTACTAAGGACATTTGTTGTTTGTTGTTCGAAATTACAAGTGTAGGATTTTATCAGAAGTTATTTCCACCAGAATAAAAATTAAGAATTTTGTTAAAATTTAGTTTTACGTTTGTAAAAATGGCCTCAATCAAGGGCAATAAATGATATATTTCTATGGTAAAGGACAGACATATTGCATTTTTAGTAGTAATCCTACGAATGACATATTTTCCTCAATAAATTTTTCATTCGACAAATTCCTGCTACTAAAAAAGTATATAGCGTTATCTATTGTACGCTACATGCCGAAAATAATTCAAATTTTTTTAGCTTCACCGCCCAATTGCATCATCGAGTATCGCCAAAAATAACCCAAATATCACCAAAATGTGTAAACCTGTTACAAAACATTGTATTTTATTGAAATATGGACTGCAAAATTGACATATTTTGTAGGAAGTTTTGTATTAACATTGTCATTTTTATAATAAACGATAACATTTTAACAAATTAAAAATAAGATTAGCCCATTTGAATGAGATACTTTGAATTAGTTTAAAATATAATATATTAATACTTTTTACAACCTTGTTACCATCACGATTCACTTGAAGCGCTGATTGTCGATTGGTAACATATGGTTGCTTTGAGAAAGTCTGTATTAGGCACGAAACAACGCTTAAAAAGAGCCATTTCAGAAAATTACAAAATACGTGCCTTTTGCCCACGTTTCCAGTTCCCACTTTGTCTTATCGCAACGTTTCAAATTTAACTGTTTCACGATATGACGATGTGCATTTGGTTTCAATGTCCGGTTATTTTATTTTAACGTTGTTATTCACTTCACTGATTTCGAAATGTTGCTCTTTTGGCGTCCTTTTCCAATTACCATTCAATATTTTCCCTTAAGTTTCAAAGAATAATAGCGCTGCCACCTGCATAATTCCAATAATTCTTTTGCTAATGCTAAAAGCTGATATTTTTAGAGACATTCCAGAGGAAATGGAAAATTAATGTATTAGGTTTGATTCACACCAACTCAGTTTTGGTGCGCCAAAAAATCGCATCCATAATAGCTGCTAATTGGCGACAAATCGTCAGATCTGAAGCTACGGTCTTCCGCGCACATCTTCCAATTCTGTACCAGGTTTTGACAGTATTTCAAAAGCCTGGTCCTTCCAATATAGGTTTCGTCATCCTTTTCTGCGCTCGTCCATCCAGCCCATTTGATACGTCAAAAATATAGCACCCTAAAGGAGGCGCCTAAGGTACAATGTATCTTTCGATCATATGCGTTTCATGAACTTTTAAGCCGACTGAACGATGCTCGTCTGTGAAGCTTCTTATAATTTGGCACAGCATTATATTTTGCCAGATCGTAGGCGGGGGTAAATGGAATATATCGAACGGTACCTTCCATACATATTGACATATTTTTCAAAATTCAGTTTTACCCCTGTAACTCCCAATTGGCAGAGCACAACAACCTAAATTGTCGTCCATTGAATTTCCTTACATTGTTAGATAAAATTTGAGAAAAATCGGTCGATTGATCACGGCCTTTGTGATATATGTTCATTAAGTTCAGCCAAATTTGCTACGTGTTAAGCGATTGTCAAAGAAGAATCTCAGAATAAGAATCCCCTTATGGCACTTTCCATATAAGTTAACCGATTTTTGAATTAATTAGGCAACGTCATGTTGCTATTCATTGTATTAATGCTTGGTAAAACTTGAGAAAAGTCGACCGAGTAACCACGCTTCTTGTGGTCTCTATTGTACTAAATTCATTCAAATTTGCACACGTCATGCGCTTAATAAACCTTATCCCGAGCATAAAAATCCACTCCCCAGTCATGCATATTCAGGAACCTCTCATAAAAAATTAAAGATTTATCAAAATTTAAGTTTCCCTCTGTAATCCATATTTCGGGCACAATGATAGAGCGTTCTAATGTTTAGTAAAATGTGGAAAAATCGGCCGGATATGCATGTCGTTTGTGCTACCTCCCATACAAATTACCTAATTTTCATTCCTTATTTTTCACTCAAATGCTCTAAATTCTGTATAGTTCCGTTACCTCTACCCGAAGATATAACGGTACACCCGTATGAAGCATTATCTTTTGATTAAATGTGTTTTATGACTGTAGTAAATCTCTAAAACATGACACAGCCTAAAATTTGCACGATCGTACCCGGAAACTGTAAATGGACTGTATTAGTAGTTCCCACACATTTTTCCTCTTTAACTCCTAATTCGTAGGCTGCGATACCCTACCCTTTTGCCCATTTTATTTAGAAAAAATTAGAAAAAAATCGACCATTAACCCTTCTAATACCTCACTACAAATATTATCAGGTTCATATTTTGTATTCAGTCAAAATTGTTGTACATTAGGAGTCTGAAAATGGAAATGGACATCATCACCGCGTCCCATTCCTTACCTCCCACGCACAAATTGGCCAATTTTATGAAACTCAATTCAATTCCTAATTAGTAGACGGCAGTAGCCTAAACTTTTATCCATTATATTGAGCTATAATTCTATGCAAAACTTGCTCAAATTAGATCAAGTAGGGGCATGGTTACTTGATCTAATCTTGTACATCCCTTTGAAATGACCCATTTAGTATATATTCTTTATATCTTTCGAAAACTTGCACTCAATTCGGTCACATTAGGTACACGTCAGGCCAGCTGGTAGAATATTTAAAACTTGACACAGCCTAATACTTTCCAGATCTTAACCGGGGATTGTAATTGAGCTACATCTTTAACTCCTTCTGCTATGGTCAGTATAAACTGATAGCCTTTCTCCTATATCTCCCAAAGTGTAGACCGCTGCAACACAAACATTTTCCATTATATTGCTTTGTAATGCACCCTTTTGTACTTCCCATACAAATGGACCGATTTTCGAAATTAAATTTTTCTCTGTAACTCCTAATTCGTATTTTGAGGCAACTTAAATGTTTGTTCACTATGTTGTTTGACAATGCTTGAGCAACATCAATCAAATAACCACTAGCTTTACCGCACCTCAGGTACAAATGCTAGTAATGCCAGGATTCTAAATGCGTATCCTTAACTCTATTGTACTACATTCATTATAATTTAGCAAAAACCAAACTTTTGTTCTTCGAATGACAGCCTGCAATTATAGCCTGCATTGAAATTGGTCGATTTGGCAAACATGTATGTTTTCCCCATAACTTCTGAGCGGAAGACGTTAAGTTATAATAATTAGGTTCAGTAAGTTATAATTCTGCTTCTATTATTGTACGTTAATTCACAGCATTTGCTCTTACTGGCATTTAACCACGCCCTATCTGTCGCTTCACTCCGCACCGCATTGATTATCAAATTAGTTGAAATGAGTTTTTGATTTATTGTGACATACATTTATTGAAATTGCTTGTGTCTCGAACCAACACAGTAACTGAACTACTCCATAAACAATTTACGGTTTCTAGGAAACATCCTGCCTAGATTCGTTACGTAGATACGTACATATATAGATAAATAAATGTTACGCATTTTTTATTAAAATGTGTTTTTTTATTTAAATTTAGATTACATAGTTTAGTTTTGTGTTGGTCGAATAAGCAAAAACTACATTTTCCAAAGAAACAAAAAATATTTCGAATTGCTTTACGACCAGTTTTCAACAATCTAAACGTTACTGCCGCCGCAGCCTAAATTAAGTTATGACTTATAACAGAGCTTAGTACTCGTATTATTGTTACCAACCTTTGCGTATGCAATCGGTGAAATCAGGCAATACTTACTGCCAGAACTTATCACCAATCCAACAATAACGCTGATTTTATTACACTTCGGATAGCAAACCCTACACAGTATATTTTGAAGGCTATCGTTTCTATCGTTTATATTCATTTCACTTATTGCTTATCCTCACATGGGATACGTGACGAAATTATCCCTTTAATCTACAGATGTTAGCGGACACTCTACGACTTAATAAATTCTTATTCAAATAGTGAAAGCAATTAGAATTATACTCAGCCCCAACTACACGGGACCAATAATAAAAGTGTAATTAAGAGATTTGTCGAGAAAATAATCCTACAAGAAGCGAACTTAATCTTTGAACAGATTAAACAACGTTTCTTTGTGCACACAAAGTTTTGTTTTGAAGAAATTTTTGCAAAAACTTTGTGTTTTATGCCTTCCAAATATACCACATAAATTTTAATTATCTTCATTAGCCATTATAAAGGACACACAAACCCACTCCATGATAGTGCGATATGTCAGAATATGCTGGGAATGGAGCCCCATACAGTGATGTCCATTTATCTAGCAACCGTATATTGAAGACATGAAAATTCCTAGTAATATAATAGTAATAAAGGAAGTTACATAACGTGCATCAATATTCAGACCCGAATAATTGATCTCCACACGCTGAGATACATGCGATGGCAAATTAAGTAATCGCTACCAAAAGGCGTTTAAATTCTGTTTATGCAAAAATACTAATTATTTTCGCATTTGTAAACCTCAGCCTAGTATAACGGATTTAGTCCATATGGCAGATTACATCACTGTGTTGAGAGCAGAGAGAAAGCATCTTGCAGACTAGTGTACATTTTTCAAATTTTTTATGTTTTTTTTAGTTGGAAATATATAAAAAAAAAGTTGATCAAACGGTATAAGAAATCTGTATAATTTTTGCTTTTATTTCAATCAGCCATATTCAGAAATATTTTAATTAAAAATAGTTTTATGTAAATGATTACTCCTGAAGATTTTTAAAATATCAATTGTGGAATGCCAATTTTTATCAATTTCACTAATAACGAGAACGATGATGGGTTTAAAACCATTATATGTTTATGATTTATTGATGTAAACCAATGACTTTACATAACTGCAAACAAATAGTCCAAAGGATTTATATCATATGATTTTGATGGCCACTTCCTATCACCATTTCTGGAGACTATTAAAATTTTTTCTCAATAAATTGATTGTGCCACGAGACATACGGCATATTGTACCATCTTATTATATGAAATTAATAATCGTGTTTCGGTAACATTCTGCAGTAACTGCAACGCCGTTTTCATCTTTAAAAAATACAGTCCAATTGCACTCTCAGGCCATAAAACACATAGAACTTGTAATTTTTTTTAAATTTTTTTTATTTAAATCTGTTTTATGAACAACATATAGACTCCCTTCACTTTAAACAATATCCACATAGGCCATTGTGTGTTTTTTCACAATGATTTGCGCACCAACTGCACTACAATGAGGTATTCAAACAATTTTTTTAATCAATGTATTTCATTTATTTTTTGTTTTTATTGTGTAGAAAATTTAATTTTATTTTATATAACTAATTGGTTGTGAAGATGATAGACCATAACTGACCTCTATGCTCATTCACACATATGGGATACCTGATCAGAAAATTATTCATTGCGACCTGAAGGGTTGAAGTCGGGATCGCCTCAAATTTTTTTTTTTTTTTTTTTTTTTTTTTTGATGGACTGCTTCAGTTTAGTCAAATTAATTTGTTTCTTTTTGTACACCTCTTGCTTGACGTAACTCCATAAAAAAAAGTCTAGTGCAGTCAGGTCAAGAGGTCTTGGGGCCAGCGGAAAGTGGAATTTCTGTATATTGATTTGCTTGGGAATTTTCGTTGAGGGTCCGCCATAACCGATCTGGCTATGTGTGCAGTTGCACCATCTTACTAGAAGCAAATACTGTTGATACGAATACGTTTTCGTCGCAGTTCTGGGTAAGAAACTCCGTCAGCATCTTTAAATAACCGTTCCCATTGACAGTTATTGTTACACCTCTGCAAATGGCAATCTTTGCACGAATCTGAGATGAAAGATTATGGAATATACTTTTACAAAGTTCGTAGTAGCAATTTTGTCACTCTTAAAATTGTATATCTATACCATCAATTATGAGACAGCAAAAATGTATGAATTTATCAGCTTCGCTTATCCAAAATAGGACGAAATCGTTACAGAAATGTCAGTCCGGTGAACTGACCTCGAAATGCATCTAAATGCCTTTTTGGAAAATGTTTACTTTTCAAAACAAAAAAAAACATATATATATATATACATATAACATATATATATATATATGATGTATTGAATTGATGTATTTGAAGCTCGTATCGCACGACACTAATATGGCTGTATCAGGAGTAAATGCATTCAAAATTAAGATTGAGGTAATTTTTAATTCTTGAGCGTATGAAATATATTATGTTGTATAGTAAAAGAAATCGATAATGTTGCCAATAGAAATCTGTACCTCTCCTTACACAAGTGAGATCGGGTTATGCTAGAATATGAATAATACTTAATGATCCTGATGCTATGACAGCCAATCATGCGTAGTTTCAGTTTTGTCGATTTTTTTTTTTTTTATTATTCAGTTAATTTGTACAATATTTTACAATACAATATAATTGAGGCCCCAGCGCCTATAGGCTTATTTTGGGGCAAGTTAGCACTCGAGAAAATCCTATGTACGAAAATAACAATTCATTTACTACATTACTTTTATTTTCCTATTCATTTATAATTATTTAAAATTATATGTATGTAAATATATACATTACGTTAAAAGTGTTTCAACATCATTAAGTATATACTCTTAGCATGTTGTTTTAAACAACCCAATCTGATCAATACTTTTCAAACTTGCAGGAAGATTATTATATGTAAGCGCACCTACGTAATCTATGCGCTGCTTGGTCTTTTCCAACCTGCAAAGTGGAATTCTAATATTATTTCTATTTCTTGTATTAACGTAAGATTGATTTAGCTGAAAAGATATAGTGTGGTACCCAATACTGTAAATGCATTTAAAAACAAACATCAAAACTTGATACAAATTCAGACCCGAAATCGGCATTATATCTGGACACACATGTCTAAAAAGTGCAGCTGTCGAATATCTCATTGGTAAACTGAACACAATTTTCAAAGCGTTGTTTTGCATACGTTGTAGTGATTTTAATGAGTTGCTGCTCTTATTGTGTGCGTAGACTATGGCCATGTAACTAAAATGAGCATGTATTAGAGACTGATATATGACAAGTTTCGTCTTTACATCTAATTTATTTTTTAATTTAAAGAGAATCCCAATTGCTGGCGCTACTTTCCTCTTAATGGAATTAATATACAAGTCCCACGATAAATTGTTTTGCAAGATAACTCCAAGATACTTAATACTGTGGCTTTCCATAGTCAACTTCCCATCAATGTAAGCACTAAAGTCATTATTTAAGTTTCCAGAATTAGGTCGGAAACGAATTAATTTTGTTTTATCCGTGTTGAGACAAAGTCTGTTCAATCTTGCAAACTCAAATAATAAGGATGCGTCTTTTTCTGTATGGGTTTTTAATACCTCATCATACTTGTATGGATAAAACAAGCTGACGTCATCAGCAAACATAAACAGTGTACCGAAGAACCCAATATTTCTTAAATCATTAGTATAGATAGAAAATAACAGTGGTCCTAAACCACTACCCTGTGGGACTCCATACATAACATTACTGATTAAACTCTTTGATCCATTTATTTCAACAAACTGCTTACGATTTGAAAAGTAACTTTTGAATAATAATAATTCTCGCCCTTGAATACCGTAGTTTTGCAACATTATATTGTGATCAACCAGGTCAAAAGCTTTCGTAAAATCAAAGAAAACTCCGGCCACACCGGAAAACCCATCATCTAGACCCTTGTAGACACATTTCAGGACGTTTAATACGGCTTCCTGTGTACTGCAGCCTTTTCGAAAACCAAACTGATAATCGTACAGCAAGCTATTACTATCTAAATAAAATTGTAATTTATCAAACAACATTTTTTCAAAAATTTTATCTATTGAAGAAAGAATTGAAATAGGTCGGTACATAGCCAAAGTATTTGCATTCAGTTCTTTAGGTATTGGAACCACTTTGTGAATTTTCAATGAATCTGGATACTCAGAACTGCAAAGCATTTTATTAAATATGTCTGCCAAAGCCGGAACTATCTCTGCAGAACATTTTCTGATATACGTTGTGGCAATACCATCATATCCCGAACTTTTATTTATCTTCATATTTGCAACCACTTCATGCACGTCTGTATTTTGAATGCTGTCAACTGCAAAATGACATTGGGAAAGAACAAGCGTTCGAAGACCGTTGCAATGATCTCCAGACAGCTTTTTTCGGTTTTTTTTTTTCGTTTCGGAAATTTTAATTGAACGCCAATTTTCAAAAAATTGATAAAATAATGGAAATTATCAATTCCGGTCGTTATGTTAGCACGATTTCGATTACAGAGGACATATGCATTGCACAAAAAATCGTTTGAAACCATCTGTATAAGGCTGGGTGAATGATTCGTTTATGAATTGATTACACTAGTAGAATTTAGTGCTGATAGAGATTTTGCTACGGGCGGGCAATCCTGAACGACGATGACGAAAATGACTTGATAAATTCACTAAAAATATTCTTTTTCCTCAAACATTCAAACGATCTCTCTCATAGTGTATAGGATCCTTTTCGTCTTTTTTGAGGAAAGCGAATAAAAAATTATATCCAAAAACTTGAAATAAATCGTTCGAATGATTTTCGAAAATAATCCCTGTTAAAGTTCAATAAAGTTCACAGATTGTTTGTAATCTAAAACAATCTAAAACAAAGATTAACTGGATTGTGGAAAGTAAACATAATAAGTCCATTATTAATCAATTTGATTCTTTTCGAGTATTGCAGCGTTTTGTTAATTATAAAAAATGTGACAGTTAAAAGTAATACAACCTAGGTTTGCAGTCAATCTGCATTAGAGCTATATCGAATCGTTGACCAATGTGATCTATCTTATACGATTCATAATGAATCTTACCAACCAATATGTACAAAATGTAATCAAAGCCTGGTGACAAATATAGCTTCTGGAGACCGTAAAAAAATTTTGGTAACCTATTCTGAAGTTGGCTATACCAAACAGACTGCTGATATCTGCCGTTTTTAATAGAATATCAAAATACGAGAGTAAACTTTTTTTTGAAGCTAGGTTATGATTGCAACCTATGTAGTCAACAAAGTGACTGCGTGTTATATTCAGATAACACTTGTCATAATCTACCTCGCACACATACTCAAGCACTTATTTTGTAACATAAAACTGGAAAAAAATTCACGTAAGCAAAGTTATAAAACTTAAAAACTATTGCTATTACATTTTCAGCAAAAAATGAAACTCAAAAATAATCATTATTTTTAATTGAAAAATAAATATCCAGGAATAAGTATAATTTTCCAAACAACAAATAAAACCCAAGAAATAAACATTATTCTGTGAGTGATAAATAAAATTCAATTAATAATCGTTAAAATTGGACAAAAAAATCATGACATCTTCCAATACTCCAACGAAAGGATAAGTTGGATAAGTTCACTCAGGTGAACTAATTTGCTGCTAAAAATAACTATAAAAATAATGATTATTTTCGGTCCCAAATACAAGATAATTATACCAGCAAATTTTCGAATTAATTGGAAATCAGATTTTTTGGTTAATCGATCATTTTGAATGAGAGGGCGAAGAAAGGCCTTGGCCAGTTTGTCCAAAGTGTAATAGATTTGCAGTCATGAAGAAAAAGATTTGTAAATGGTTAAAATCTTACATCAAATACTTTATTTTTGGGGTTGAAGCCCATTTGTATGGGTAATGTTAATAATCGGCTGAATATTACAGGATGATTCGTCAAATTTTGCATTATAAATATATATGAGTATATATATATATATATATATATATATATATATATATATACAAGAGTTTAGATAGTGGATTATAGGTAGATTCTAGACCATAAATATGTATAATAGTATTTTTTCTCAAATCAGTAATTTTGTATGGGAGGTAATAAAAGAGCAGTGATTAGCTCGTCGAATTATCTTCCTGTAATAACTTTTGGGAAAAATTTTGCATGACCCGGGGAGTGGTGTAATATTAAACCTAGTAAGAAATGGAAATGTGTTTATACTGCATTTGCAAAAGTTGTGATTGCTATTCTTAAAGAATGACTTCCACTCGTTCTTCTTACTGAAAGAAGTATTTCCAATTACGATATTATTATTTAATTAGTGCTGCATTTCAGAAATATTTTGCATGATGTAATCGCCTATAGCGTACCTCTGAAACATATGGGCAGTCACAGGAACCCATTGACTCGACATGTTAAATTATTAATTCGCATCTTCGCACCATCTTCGATACTGGTTACACAATAAAATTATTGTTAATTATTGTGGAGTCAAGAAGCTAGATTCGGTAATCAAGGAGGAAATTTTTACATTTAGAAATGTTGCTTGGCATTGTTTATTATCCATGGCAGAGAAATGTTAAATATTAGATTGGACATTTTACAATTTCAGCCACTTTCGGTGTTTGCACTACAGAGGATCGAGTAAGAGACTACATTCACACATTTAATTCTAGCTATATCCCAAATGATCAACTTCCTATTTTCATGTTAACAACATCAAGTAGGCTGAATGGCTTGAAACCAAAAAAAAAGACCGGGTATTGTTGGCATAAACAATAAATGCCTCAAATCTCTTCCTGGAAAATGAATATAATATTAAACAATATCATCAAGGAAAAAATTATCCATTTTACCACCCCAACAATTCGCAGGGAGCATAACACTGTGCATCCACTGGTTATGATACGAAACTTAGTTAAGTCTAATTTCAATCAGCAAAAGTAAACCCGAATGGTAATACTGAACTTAAAAGCAGTTTTTGATTCGGTGTATGGAATTGCCAAAATAGTGCTAAGCTTTTTACTCTTTACGACGTTTAGAGTTCACACAGGACAAAAATGTTCTGAAATATTTCATATAACTTTAAGCTGCCTCCAATTTTTAACGTATATACAGCAGATATGCCATTTTTAGACCATTGCACTATGTCCACATTTGCAGATGCCATTACCGTATTATGTTCTGTTGCGTTGTCTTTGGAAATCCTATCAAATCTCCAGCTAGCCTTACGTAAGTTATAAAAGTCAAGTCAGATACACTATATGTTTGTTAAGAATGTAGAGTAGACTGCCATTAGCGCATATGGGATTTTTTGTTTTTGTGAATTTGCCTGATGGCACCCCACAGATCGGTTCCTTTTCCCAAAAAAGTAATTGTTGCAAAATTTTATTCAATTCGGTTGGCGGGAAATGGTGCCTCCAAGTCCCCAAAGTTTACTAAAATCAGCATTTCTGCACAAAAGTTGACTTTGGGCTTGAATAACTCAGCTATTACCCATTACTCATAAAAATGACATATTACTGAAATGAAGGAAATTTAACGCTGAATAATTTTGCCACAGAAAGTTTTTGATTATCCCCAACCGTTTTCGATTTATACCCCCCAAACAAGATTTGCGCTTTCAAAAAGTTAATTTGCAAAACGTTAAATTTTGTGTTATTTATTATAATACGTATGCAGGTATTTATAACAATGTATTAATAGTTTGTATTGAGTAAAGTGTATTTGTTGCAGTCAGGAAACCTGCGGCGATAATCTTGAACTACTTGTAGTATATATTGTTTTTGTTCTTCATTTGTTGATAGTATGGAATTATAATCTTGTATCAATTTAACCCCCCTTTCTGCCGCATCATTCACAACTTTAATCGTTTTAATTTTTTCTATTGCCTCTTTATAATTTTCATCTACTTCCCACTCAGAGGGTGGCTTTTTTAAAAAGTTTATATTTATATTAAATCTGGTAAAAAAATTTAATATTGTTTTCGAAACAAACTGTTCGATGCCCTCTTCCAGGATTTCAGAAATTGTTACATTTGCCTTTTTATCATTTTGTTTCGACGATGATTCTCTATTTAATCTTTCCATCATTTTCGCTTTAGTCTCCGAACTTACGCTTGAATCAGAAAAGGCAAAGGCGACTGCTTCTGAACCTAAATACCAAAGATGCCTACAAAATTTTTCGGACGCTATTTTTGAGATTTCGCTATCATATTTTGCATATTCGTGAAGCTTAATTAAAAAATTAAAATCACAAAAAGGTGCTTTTATTGGTAAAGGGAATGTAAACCATGCCTCAGCATAAATTTTTATAAGAAAGATAGAAATTTCGCATAAAGCCTTTTCTTCTTTTTTGGTAATCTCAAATTCATTTCTAAATAAAAATATTTTCAAACTGTATATGGCCTTTGACATCCATCTGGCATGATGCATAGCTCCTGGAGCTATAATTTCCATGTCTTGGTGTTTTCCCCAAGAATATTATTATAAGTTCAATAAATTCCCTATAATCGGCACGGGTCTGTTCGGCATTTAAAAATTTCTCCAAATTCGAAATTATGATTTCTATTTCACTTGCACAGAATTTTTTCTCAACTCTTTTGTCACTAATGCCACTGCTAATGTTTTTGACATTTATTTTTGGCCACGCTTTCTGAAATTTCAGGAAAATGACAACATTAGCTGTCCGTTTAGATGGCCGGTGTTCACTGCTGTTGTATCAAAAACTAACGCTTTCACTTTATCTTGTAAACCCCACTCGTAAACAGCTTTACAAATAGCTAATGCTTGGGCTCTTCCAGTGCTTGTGTCTAAAGGTGGAACTTCGAGTAATTTCACCGTTGGAGATTATAATAGGGAGCCGGTCTACTTTCTGTTTTCCTTCTAATCCTGGAAGTAGTTTCCCGTCCCAATGCAAACAAACAGTTTCCAAATCAGTATTTTTCATCTTGGCTTTGATTTCATCAACACGTTCTTGCCGCAATTGTTGTCTAGCAGTACGAACTGAATTTTTATTTAGAATTAACTTATTTATGCTCTGACCAAACGCTTCTGCAGTAGCAACGATAATTTTAACAGCATTTCTGTCACTTATTTTGCAAGAATCAAGAACAGCAGCAAGTTTTGGAGTTATTAAATTAGTATTTCCCCTAGCTTTCTTTAAAGGTGGCTCTTGTGCAATATCCATGTCAGAAGCACTTTCTTCAAAATTTTAATTTTCCATGTCAGAAGCACTTTCTTCACAATTTGAATTTTCCGGGTCAGATAACGAAATATAGTTTATTGGAACAGTTCTGAATAAATCGTTAACTTCTTCTGTACTTTTTTCTCTCCTTTGAAGCAATTTTCTTTGCCTCTCTTCAGTTTGTTCGCGATCGATGCCATGCATATATTCTGGTCTTCCCTCTTTTCTTTGATTCAATAAAAATATTTATCTTCTTCAATTTTCACAATATTCAGTGCATTTGCATGAGCTATATCAAATAAGTTTTCTATTTTTTGGGTAAACACAGTTTCTTTTCTCTTGTTGTTTTGTCTTTCTAGCTGAGTTCTTTTGCAGATTTCGCCATTCATTATAGAGCTTTTCTAATTTTTCAATACAGTGCTTTTCTTCTCTTGTTGGAATTCTTGCCTTTCCCAAAATATTATCACTTCTTTTTTTGTTAAACGGGCACTTTCTCTCAAGCTCAGCTTAACAACACGCGTATTGAAAAAAAACACTTTCATGACTTCTTTAACAGATGGCAATTTAGAACCAACCAAACTATTGGAATAATTTCCAATCAAATATATTCGCTCACGTAAAAACATAGAAATGTTAGCACAACGATCACTTGCAAAATAATAACTAATTATAAATATGAAATACTCAAATTAATTTATTGTCGCAAAAATAAAGTTCCGTTATCAAGTAAAGCACAACACTTTTGCAAAAACAAAATAACAAAAACAAAGTACCGTAATCGGCAGCGTAGGTAAATTCAAACATCAAAACACTTTTGCAAATTCTTTATGTTAACAGATTTTAAGGGGATATCTGTTTATTAGCGGTACAACTCTGCAATCATTCTAGATAGAGTAATACTTTCTTCTGCAAAATTATTAGGTGTTATATATAATTTTTAGCGTACTTTCAACATTTTCAACATGTGAAATGAATAGTTGCTGAGATATTGATAGTCCAAAGTCAATTTTACGCAAAAAAGCGTTCTTTCTGAACTTTGGGGGCATTGAGGCACCATTTCCCCCCCAACCGAATTGAATAAAATTTTGCAACAATTACTTTTTTGGGAAAAGGAACCGATATAGGGGGTGCCGCAAGATTTTTTTTTAAGTGGCAGTCTAATGTAGAGCTTAAATGCGAAAAGAAAGTTAAATACTTAGGAGTGATTCGGTATTCAAAATTGACTTATGCAAATCATATATCATATTTTGTAAATAAATATAATACGGTAATTAGAACATTTACCATTTTATAAACAGAGATTCGTCTCCAAATACGCACAATAAGATTACAATTCTTAATTTTATATTTCATGCTAGGTTCTTCAAAAAGTTAATTTATAATTTACATGGATCTTATTCTGGAAGACGACTTTATCAAATTGCCAATTCAGATCTTGTGGCCATCAGAATACAGAAACACTCTAACAAATCGTATACCAAGTGCTGCCAATCAGATTTTGATAAATTAAGTTAGTTTTAAGTAGTGTGGTATTTTATTTTTATAAAATAATAACAATAAAAATAAAAACCTTTGAACTCTTAATGTAGATATATATTAATGTATAACAAAATTTGTAAACGCCTTAAAAGCAATAAATTAAATTGAATTGAATTCTGCACCATTGTTTAATAAATTTATTTTACTGTACAAGAATATTCAAATATTGAAATATATTATTTGTTAAGGTAGTTTTTATGAGGGCATCATAAGAGCCAAAGACAACCATCACATAAATTCCAGGCAATTCAACCGACTTATAAATACCATCACTCTAAGCAGTGGATATTTTAAAAGCTTCGACAAATGCGATACGCCAGAATTGAGGTCATTCGTATTGGGGACTAATAAAGAAAAGTTGATGTCTATTCCACCACCACCAGTCGTACAAAGTGGTTCAAAATATCTTGATTGGCAAGTGCTCCAAATAGCCCCTAGTGTTCAGTTATATTCAGCGCTACCAAATTCAGCGATTGGCTTAATTAAAAACAACTGACTTAAAAAAACGATTGGCTTAAAACATCTAAATGCGTCTTATATCAAAAAATCAATGAGCTCGCATGCATTCTACTCGTGTTTGTAGACTCAATGAATAATGTTTATTGATAAATACCAACATAAATTTGAGAAGCTTTTTCTGGACTTGTTGATACCTCGGCTACTAGAATTGTTCGTCAGCACATAAAGGTGGCCACCACTCAAGGAAAGATGGTAGCTATATCCGGGCACCCAGGATAACAAAAAACAACTCTGCTAACTGTCGATCAACTGCCCACAATGATGAGTGGGGCGTACCAACTCACAAATGGGCGAAAAAGTAAAGCTCGTCGGCTCCTTCATATTGTGTGGGAGATATGGAGGATGAAGCTAGTTAGTCCAATTACAGATCCTAACTAGGGTACAGAAAACGGCTGTAGTGTGCAAAGCCTTAGTGAATAGCATATGTATATTTGTAAACATTTAGAAAATGTATACCCTGCCCGAAATGATCCCAAATATAATTTTTAATTATCAATTCATCATTGACTGCCAGCGCAACAAACGCAATCTGGCACACATTTTTCAGCACAGAATAATCCACATATACATTTGATCGGATTATATACAATACTTGTAATATTGCTATTTATGTGAACATCGCTGCTAATGCAAATAACGAAAAAGTTTGGCTAAATTAGATATTCTAAGTAAGAACTATCTGCGTACCTTAGTATGTACGCCGGAATGTGTTTAGGTGTGCTCAATCTGAACACCAGCCATAAGGACGTTTGTTTGGCACCGGTTGTTTGTGCTCGCAGTGCACAAGTTTATCTTTCATGGAATTTTTATAAAACAGAAGAGATGTTGAGAAGGGTTGCAATTGATGTAATTAAACATTTTTATTATGTGTAATTTATGCAAGCGATACGCATCTAAGCTAACTGTTCATTATACGGCGGTCTTTCGATAAAAATTGCGTGCCTCATTATCTGGAAGATGGCTTTAATGCTTGGCGAATTGAATAATTAAGGCTTAGTGGTCTGAGCCTTATTATGAAGCTTGTGCTGATAGTTTTAGTTGGCGCAGGCATTGGAATTCATATTGAGGCTTATATTTCATGTGTAAAACACACTTAAACTAATTAAAAGATTTAATTCAAACTTTAATTTACCTATTTTTTTGCGGAGTATATATATGTACATTAGGGCGGTCATTAGCTATAATTAAATTTTCGAAGTTAAATTTTTGCTACTTCCAACCTCAAAATTTCAGCTTAATCGGTTAACTTTAAGACGTCCCCCAAATGGCTTAAAGTTTTAACATAATAACACTATGATTAATTCCTATAAAAATACGGTGTAATCTTCCCTATATCACCCAATGTTATTTCTTTTTTGTTTCTTAGAAAAATTTATGTGGACACTTCCAGGCTATCCCAGCAATTGTTTAAAACATTCTGAATCGAATTTCTCAAAAAATTAATTTAAAAAATTCCAGATATAACTTGAAAAACTAAAAAAATTTGTTTCATATAATAACGTATATTACTTTTATGTACATATAAGAGTAATGCATTTTTATTTAATAATAATTTCCATAAATGAAAGCATTATATGAATGAAAGAACAATTAACGTTATTTTTTTGTATGAGAGGATTTGGTAGCAGTTGGGTAATTTTTACGATCGCTGGCAACGATTTGTAAAACAAATTGTTTTTCAGCTTCATCTTTTATGAGAATGTTATTACAATCCTGAATGAGTTTGGCACCTCTTTTTGCAACGCCATTCACAACAACTGTCTTTTCAAGTTTTTCAATTGCACTTTTATAACCAAGATCATCCTTCCATGTTAAAGTGTCTTTGTAGAGGAATTCGGTGCTGAGAGAAAATCTCGTGAAGAAATTTCTCGAACTAGGAGTTACGAACGACGACAACTCAATGTTTGTAAAAGAAGAACAATCTTTTTGGTGCAGAATTTACCTCTTTAGTTAATTCTTATCTTCCTCGTCTTCTCCGCTTTTATCTGCTTCCAGGATAATTTGAGCCATACGTGCCTTAACCACTGTTGGAACATTATCATCAAATAAGGATAGAACCACAGTTTCTGGAACTAAATACCAGAGATGTTTGGAAATTTTTTTTTGCAAACCTTACTAATTACTGGATGAATATACTGATTATTTGTCAGTTGTCATGAAAAGGTGCTTTAATTACTTCTAAGGACAGAAACTAGGCTCGAACGTACACACGAGCAAGAAAATTATATATTCTTCTTAAAGAGTTCTTCTCCCTATGAGATAACTGAAATTGATCTTGAAACAGATATATCTTAAATGCATAAATTGCTTTTGCCATCCACCTAGCATGACTTACAGCTCTTAGTATACGAAACGATACCCCCCTGTTCGGAATGCCTCCTCTCACAGTTGTTTTTGTGTAGAAAGGCGATGTTCAATAAATTGAGGAACGGTAGAGCGTACATCATTAGGCATTTCACTGCTATCAGTTATGTAAACATTTGTGTTGATTTTTGCCCAGTTGTCTCTAAATGGCCATATCTGGACCAAAAGTTGCATTCATCAGCGATTTGGGACAGCTTCTCAAAACTGGCTCAAAAACGTGGTGACGACAGGGGAGGTACAACAGGTCACGATTGAACAACTTTTCTAGATTTGTGCAGGCAGCATTTACTTGACCTGTGCTGCTTGCTGTCGTATCACAGCAAAGTGAAACTGAAACTGAATTTTGTCGTCTATACCCCACTTCTCCACTGCTTGGTAAACAGCCATCGCTTGATCTTCTGGAGATTTAGAGGGACTCCCAATACTTTCTCTTTGCCTTGAAAAGTTACTATTATTGCCCTCTATCAAGTTTTTCGACACCTGTGAGTGTTGGAAACAATTTTCCATCCCGGAGTAACACTAACTCTTGGCAGTCATTTAGGTTAAATTTGCGCTGAATTTCTCTGTATCTCGTTTCCCTACATTTTTTTCGAAGACGTTGAAAAGAAGTGCGATTTATTACAAAGTTTTCAGTATAATGCCCGAAACCTTCTGCAGCAGCCACTAATATATAAACCCCAAATAATGACCACTCATAAATGTGGGGTGAATTTCTGTAAAAAAATCCGATTCAGGTAGCCGACGGGAAACACACATCAGTAAATAAAGGGAACTTCCCTTTTTTCCTTTAATTGACTGAATATAAATGAACAAATGTCATAAACGTTTTTTCCAAACAAATTTTTACATGTAAAAGGTGTTTGACAAAATTCGTATCGTAAAATGCATCTGTGTTTCTATTTTCTGCACTTTCATTATACCATTTTCTTGAAAACATCGAAGAAACGTCCCTACGGCATTGTAAATAGGTTTTTTATAATTATGGAATATTTGTGTTATTAATATTAATTTAAAAATTTTATCTAAATGAGATATCATCCCTAAAAATCTTCATTATCCCTATGTAATAATAAAATATTTAATTAAAAAATATTTTTTTTTCTCATAAATGTATTTTTAACTGTAAAACTGTTAACAATGTTGAGAAATGGTGTAGGAATAGATTAAAGGTATTGTAGCTCCAAATTGTTCTACTATTTTTTTAATAAAAAAGTTGTGAGTCTTTGAAAACATGAAATTTCGAAAATTGTAAAAGTTCATTGCCGATGTGAATCGCCTTTTGCACATATCGCTGTTTTCTTGATTGGAACAAGATAGGGTGTTGGGAGCTAAACTTTTAGAAAGTTGAAAAATAAGGGCCGCCCTGATACACGCCCTGAGCACAATTTTTGTCAGAAAAGAACTTCTGTAATTAATTTTAGGAAATTTCTAGGAAAATTCGTATTTTTTAGTCCTTATAAAAACCTTCACATTTATTCGATAACTAAAAGCATAATTAAATTAAAAGATGTATAATAAATACGAAAAAAACCATCCAATTTATATATCACTTTAAGGGGCCATCCTAATTATGTTCATGGTTAATGAAAAAATTCCAATTTTTATTGGTAATAACGAACAAGTAGACATTTTATGTATATATTTGGCGATGAGTTGGTACACCGTCCACGACATTATGAGTATCAGCTAACAAAATCCGTCCAATATAAGACATTTGACCAAACAACAAAAATTAAGAATTTTTAGAATAATTTCAGCAATTGTACCATCTATTCATTAATTGAAAGCGATATTTTGCGTTGCTTGACATACATAGGGCTGAATCCACAGCAAAGAACCATCTTAAGGGCATGATTATATTGAAATACTCTTACTAGAAAATTCGATTTTTTTTCACCAATGACTCACTCACGACACTATGGTCCGTAAAAGTCACAAGTAGAAAAATGGTCCAAGAGGAAAAATTGTGTCCATACAAAGACTAAATACAACTCTGCAAAATTGGCAAAAAATGCATTTTTGACATTTCACGTTCTTATACGGCGAACCGATACTTTATTTACGGTACCATTAAGGTTGGGAGAGGCCAATGTTTTCTTATTTCACAAATTAAGTAGATGCTTACTATTAGATAATGTCCAGATTTTGCACGAAAAATAAATTGGAAGGATACAGACGCTTCATTCAGGCGCACTGATTTACATATGTGGTCATCCTTCATACTGCTGGTGGCCATAAATCCTTCCATTCTTCCAAAATATGACTCAGACTTAACTTACAATAGTAGAAGCAACATTTTAATGTATTCTATTCTTTCATTTATATAGGAACAATGGATTTTTACTTAATCTGCCATTTTGTGCCATTTTCTTAACAGCGTGTAAAAGTGACCACTTTTCGTACATAGATCTAGGTTTGTTAACTGCCTGAATCAAATTGGATAATTTTTATTTTTATACTTATCCAACTCTTGTAAAGCAACATAGTAGGTAGAAATAAAGATCACTACAGCCCTTTAATTAAGAATTATAAAACCGTAATAATGGGAGCTGCTAGAAGACATGTGATTAATTACTGCATCGATTTCTCTCAAGTTTTGCCAACCGTTATAGAGAAATTCTGCAGCTCACTAAATGGAAGTTATAGAGGACAAACTAAATTTCGGAGAGTTGTCTAATTCATTTGGGAAGTACTAGAGAGCCCGAGGTAATGCAGTTCCTTTTGATTATCAGATCCAAATTTATAAAACGCTTGAAGTATATATAAATTTGAACTTAAGAATATATGGACAAAATCAAAACCGTTTACAGTCCCTAACTATCAGACTGTGTCAAATTTTAAGGAGTTGAATAAAAATTTACGTATTTATCGCATCTTTCAGACAACCAGGCAGATGAATATCGCTCAATCGATTTCAAATGTCTTAAAACATATTTATCCTAAAGATATTTGCTGTTTTAAACGTCTCCTTCCGGGTGTTACGTAAACATATGTTATATTATGTACAGGCTAGCTTATGAGTTTTACCACCAATATATTATTTAGAGTTATTGAAAGAGTTTTATCTTTCAACTATATGGGGTTTCAATAAAAAAAAACATTTGAATACAATCGATGAAATTTCCACTCCAACCCTCAATCAGTGCATTATTTTTTAAAGGGATAAAAAAAATTATGTAAATTAAAAAGATAGAAATTTGAGTTTCCTAATGCACCAACATCCATTAGACCCCTGGATCTTCATGCCTACGGTTGAAGGTTTAAAAAATTATAATGAGATTAGACAGCCCTTTGTATACAAATTTCAGAAAAATATTTTGAAAAATGACCTCTGTCCCACAGAACAATTACATTTATATTTATGGACCTTTGTGGATTTTTCGAAAAATTTTATTGCATTGAGTCTAACTCTAGTACATTAGAAGCTAATTTGTTAAATTCTTCTGACTTTTTTCTTAGATTCTATTTTGATAATTTGACATGTACGAGTACTCCGTAAAAGTGAATAAGGTGTTATACTCGTATGTACCGATTCAGAATCGCTTTGTGACTTCTGTATGTATTACCGTATGACGGTACAGGTCGTAGTTAGTAACCGTTTTCAATAAATATTTGCACAAATGCCTTTTTTTTGGGCCAAGGATATACTATATGGCTTGTTTTAACATAAACAGTTCAAGCTCGGTTTTATCCCACAGTTTTTTTGGAATTTGATTACATTTTCTACATATGATTTTGTGGTGTCAGATTCGAACCTTGTTGACGATGGGTCTTATCGGTGATATATCCCGACCTGCAAATTAACCGCGAATTTGGTTATATCTAGCAAGTATGATTTGGTTGATCAGAGAAGATCCTCGTAACAGTCCTTAATTTGATGTAGTCCTTGTGGAAATGATTCTTGGTTGTTATCAAAATTTAGTAGTACAACTCTTGTATCCTCTGAAACAATTTCAACCACAACTTTTCTTTCGAACATTTTTCTTAAATTTGTATATCTTCACCTGAAAGAATGAAGGCAAATATCACTTGCTACGGTAAAAATGTAACATCCAACAGCACGGGTTTAAAGTACCAATTGTGTATTGACCATATTTGCTTCATGACTTTTTAAGTCGATTGTCCGAAGGCCATCTGTTGATATCTGTAACAAACCTCTCTAAAACTTTGTCAGACCATAGTCGGATATTGTAAATATGTTATATCGGTCCAGCCTTTCTAGTACCGCACCTAGAAATTGACCGATTTTCTGAAATTCAGTTTGCTACCTGTAACCCCTGATTCATTGTGATGCTTGAAAATTTTCAGAAAATCGACCGGCTATCCGCGCCATTTCTCATACCTCCATATAAATCATTGATGATGATTTAACCAATATATTGTTGTATTCATATCCTTCAAGCAGTTGTACTCAACTTAGTCAAATATGGCCACATAATGTGTTTTTCCATAAGTTCCGACAATAAAAAGAAAAGCATTGCCACACCCCTTCCCATAACAACTGACCAATTCATTAAGATTAATCCCTAATACGCTGACTGGCATAACTTACATTTTTTGTCAGTTGCATTACGTTATAAAGTTTTGTAAAATTAGAAAGAATCGGCCAAATAATCCCGCCTCCCTCTAAAAGCACACACCAGGCGTTTAGTAAACTTAAGGCTGAATCAGATAGAAAGGTTATCTTCCTTTTTCGCACCGGGCGTATGTCAAGACTCTTTTGTTATATTTGTTTTTATGGAACTGTACACAAATAAATCACTCTTGAGATCATCATGCGCAGATCATCAAGCGCAAATTCTAATGAACTTAAATATTTCTAAGCACCACCAGCATTGGTATTTACAACAGTTGATTGACTGATCGCATTTTGAAAACGATTGCTATTGCAAGATAATGCAATTCAAACTCATAAACGAATATGAACAAAATTTTATTTTTTAATTATTTTATCTATAACCTCTCTATAACCGTGGATTACAGTGACTGAATAATAGGATTGATTTGTTTGGTGCGTGCGTTCGTTTGACTATGATGCTTGATTGTGAGATATACAACTTATGAGGGTAAGCAATCTTAACAGTTGCTGATGCCCCCAAAGGAAGCGATTCGAAAATGCAAGCAAGACTTTGTACCTGTCTCAGCCTTTAGTTCTGCGTCCTCCAGCCGCAAACAGCTTCGTACCCAGCCGCTGATAAATAAAATTTGGCACATAATTTTGCCGGGACATGGTTAATAAAAAGTCAAAATACAGACCCAACAGGAACAAACTTACCACTCCATCATATGGTAAATATTATACAGACCAACATTTGCATGAATTAATATATTCGTAGGGTAAGTGAAAAATCTCACGTTGTAATTCCTTAGCACGAGGTTTAATTTGGATACGATTTAGCATGGTTTAACATGTGAATAATCTTCAATCGAGACCAAAATCTGGACAGAATCGGAATATGCATTCTGGCACCTCCCATACAAATCGATTTATGGTCCCCGAGATGATGTTACACTATAACACTGTATTGGGCTATCTGATTTTGACCAAATATTACACAACTTAATAAGTTAGTAGTCTCCACTGGATATGAAGTTTGGACGTAATCGTAATCGTATTTTATTGTGTCTATCATGTGAAAGATTGTATGGACCAATAAATATAATCACACCATAACACCCCATTTCGTGGTTCCATTTTGGGCAAATTTTACACCACTTGATAAATTTACAATCTTCTGTTATAGTGCGAAATTTTGCAAAAATCAGACCAATCCCTCAGTTACCTCCAACACAAACGAATTTGATGGCACCGTAATGTGTCCACCCTACCGCGTCTATTATTATTATTATTATTTTTATTATTATTATTATTATTTTTATATCAAAGAATTAACTTATTATTCTTATTAATTTCTGACTCAGCAAACTTTCATCATTTTTGTGTCCAGCTTTCCAATAAGTTGATTTCGCACACATATTAATTGCTTTTTTTTATTCTTTTACAACAATTGTCACTTCATTTTTTAATATTTAAAAGAATGGTTCAAACTTTGAGAAACAATGAAAAAAAATCAGGCTTTTCGTCATCTGTTTCGCTAAACATTCACACGTTTGACATCTCTTGTTTCAAAAAGTTGATTTTACACATTTAAAAATATCTTTATTTTTACTTAAAGTTAAAGTTAAATTTCTTTTTTTGTTTTTTTTTTGTGTTTCAAGTATAATGATTTAAACTATTACAAAAACAGAACAAATTACTAAATTTCAATATTTTTATTTGTTCAATCATTTTTGGTCGTCAAATCCATTTATGGTAGCTGTATTTAGATATTGTAATAAAGACATATTTCTTATTAATAGCAAATTTTCTATTCTAAACAAAAAAGAAAAAAGAATTTAACATTCTGGTTGGAAAAAATAATTTTTGCGATTTACTTCTAAACAGTCATCAAAATCAGTTTTTCGTCTAAGACCCACCGAAACGAGCTAAATCCACAAACAACTTTGCGGTTTAATGCAGTCGGTTTGAGAGTTAATTAAAAAAAATACTTGTACTTGTACTCTTTATTAATTCAGGTGTTTTTATTATATTATTCTTTGCTTCAATTCAGTACCGGGAATTGATCATTTAAAAAGCCTGTCTAAAGGGATTGCCAATATTCTTTATGTGCTAAACTGTCCTCTAACCTGATGCGGAGTTTGACTGCGATCTGTGGTTTGGTTTGGTTACAGTGTTCGATTTTGTAAATTGATCTCAAATGGGTTTTATGATTTTTACAATAGATAAAATTTAGAAACAAAGAATTTGTGTCAAATTTCGGCTTAACGCTTAAGGTGAAAAAAAAATTCCTTTAAATCTTATCAATGAGACATGGAAGGGCTTCTCACATTCATTGAGCTTACACGCATTCTATTTTTAGGCCAAAAAATCAAACGGTGAATAAAGAATACTATCTGAGCGAATTGGACGAAAGAGGCCAGATTTATGGAAGGAAAACTCACCAGGCCATCATTATGAACGAATTTCAGAACAAAAACTCTACAAATGTCGTCGAGTAGCCTAATATGATTGACTACGCCTTCTTTCGTCCTTGTTTATATCTTAAGAGAATGATTTTCGAAATATCTTCTGATTGGTGGTTTTGACTTCAGTCATTTTCTTGAGATGGTCCCATATTTGACACCTTCGTTCTCCTTTTTAAAAAGTGTAAAAAAAACGCTAAAAGTGCAAGTTTCAGGAAATTGTTCTTCATACCTTGACAGAGAAATCAATTCCATAACTTTCACTTCAGCCTCTTTCAACCCAGTATACCAGTTTTGAAAGTAGGGAATTATTCTTCTCAAAATGGTCTTACGTTGCGCTCTTACATTGCAGTAGCAATGTTCACATTAATTTTAGTAATTCCAGAATCAGCCATATGTCTTGAGCGATGTCCTCATTCTTCCATATCACCTTAAAGGTAGCAATCTTTTAAATCCATTTTCATTCTTCGCCAACACAAATAATTTAATTTCATCCCAACTTTACGATTCCAGCTTTACTCTTTTCTTTGTTCTTGGCCATACTAGCATTTCGAGAAATTTCCTTTTAGAGTGTTACTATAGTATAAAAAAGGCAATTTCATGATCTTAGCTTTAGCATTTATTATGAGTGATGGTACTATATTTTTCTACTTTCAGCCCTAAAGCTAAGAACTGCGATACATCTTTTCATTTCGCCCATTTTCGTACACTCTCATACCCCTTTTACTCCCTGGAAGTACGAATGTCGCAAAACTACGTTATTATGTTTCGCCTAATTTTTAAGGAGGATGAGCGCAAAATTGTTTTTACCACCAGTTTTTGGGAACTCCATCCAATGTGGGCGAACGTACCAGATTCGATCATTTGTTGCCCCAAAAACACGAATTTCGAGAAGCCTTCTTTCTACCGCGTGGTTGCTCTGGAAGGGGAAAATGGACCCTAAATCTCATAACTGTAGCTCTGACCGTTTGGGCTGGGCGATAGGGCCTAATTTGTTCTTTTTAACCCTGTTCTTGTTTCTAAACGTACGTATTTTGAAAAATCTCTTCTTACCGCAAATCTGCTCTGGAAGGTGCACATGAACACCAAATTTAATAATTCTAGCTCTACTCATTTGAGCTATGCGATGACATCTGATTTAACTGCTGTTTTAACCCTATAAGCGCGAATTTCGAAAAACCACGTCTTACCGCATGTTTAGTCCGGAAGAGGAATATGAGCACAAAGTTTCATTATTCTAACTCCGTCCGTCTGTGCTGGACAATGGTACCAGATTTGTTCCTTTTTACCCTGTTTTGCCCATAAAAGTACGAATTTTGGGTTGTTTGTATATACATATATATAAATACAGTAAACCTAACTTTTGTAAATAAATTATAACAAAAGTTGACAAAAAAATAACCTTATTGATGATGAAAAATATCCGTCTATGTTTTGACATATGTATATAAATCAGGGACGGAAAATAATTGTTATTTTTTATTTCCAGACGGGAATTTTTAACCATTATTGTGAGACATATATTATTTTGGTCACCGTAACCAATTCAAATGAGAAATATTTTTTTTTTTTTTGGTTATGAATAACTGTTATAGCAACCAAAAAGAATTTTTTGGTTAACAATAACCAATATCCATAGAAATTTTTTTTTTTGGTTATCGCTACCCACATAAAGGGTAGGCCATAGGTATTTTTAATGTAATGGATGCCTTTCTAAGGGGCAGAGGTACGTAGGGCAAGCAATTTAAATATCTTTGGCAAAATTAAAAAACGGTCTTTTATTTTATAAATAAAAAACATTTTAACTTAAAGTTATTTTTAATTCAATTCTTCTCCGAGTACATATGTATATTTCGAAAAAAAAAAATATTACGCGAAAATAAAATTTTAAATGTTTTAGTTTGTTGCATTGATGTGCAAAGATCAAAACCAACTTCTTAAATTTCGGTAAAGGGGGATATAAGGAAATACTTAATACTGTAAGCCATATACGAGTACAACGATATACTCCCAACGAAATAAAATTCAATATACTAGGGACCCAATAGAAAAAACAAATTTTAATAATTAGATCACAAAATGAAAGTGACTTACAAGTATATTCCTGAAAACAATAGACAATAAATGTGAATAGTATTTATGAAATAGGTAGATGGGGTATGCCCAATTTTGGTTCTTTCGATTCTATTCTAGTAATTGTGAAATAGTCTTATGCATAAGCCCGGACCTGGCACCAAGTGATCACCACCTACTCCCATCAATTGATTGAATGATTTTGCTGATGAAATATTTGCCTGAAGAGAAACTTATGAAAATCGACTGTTCCCTCGACAGAAGACGATATCAACAATAGAAAACAGGGTTTTTTATGAGAAAGCTATAATGGAATTACCCTCTAAATTGCCAGTTACCGAACAAAACTGTGTGTATTGGATCTAAATCAGATCGTTCTAACTGTGCTAAATAAAGCCTTTACAGTCATGCCACAAATATAGCATTATTGATCAATATTTTTGTTTAACTTATTTACTTCTTTTTTGCGGTTATATAATATAAATATTTAATGTTATTTGTTTTAATTGCGCTATCTGTATTTTAGTCGACATAAATATAAATATAAATATTGATACAGATAATGCCGGTACTGCGCTAAATCTCTTTTGATAAGATATTTCAACTTTTGCATATGAACGATCGAATATGAAAAATTATCATGTACGTTTCTAAAAGTCATATGATATCAGATTGATTTTAATAATGTTAATTGAGTTATTAAAACAATTTATCAAGAGGTGGCATAATATAACGTACACATTAAGTAGACTCCGTATGAAGGAAGAAAAAAATTGAAGTGAGTTTCGTTCGTTTTATGAATATTTCCAAAATATTCAGGGTAGTTAACTGCCATTCGTGTTACTTCCTCTTTAATAAATAGATCGTATTAATGTTTAGAAAACAAGTAGACAATCAAACGTAGTCAAATTTTTAACAAACTTTTTTGACAAATTCTGATGCAAATCTAAATAAACATAATTTTTGAATGAATTTCCAGTCCAACATTTATTTTAAAAACTTACTAAACTTAAACTTAATAGATTGTAATTGATCAAATTATTAACTAATTACAGGCTGCAATATTTCTGTTCAATGATCGTTTTAAAAGGAAACTATATAGATATTTTTTAGAAACTGCTGCTGACGATGTTGCGAACATATAACCGTTTTAACTTTAAACGGTTAAATAATTCCTAAACGAAACGAGTTAAGTTAAGCCCAAAAAAAAAAAAAAAAAATAAAAAAAAACGTTTGGGGATAGTTTCACCTCTTTCGGCTATGAGTTCACTCAATTCAATTTCAATTCTGCAATTATTTCATTATGAAACGAAATAAAAACCCAAACAAATTTTGTTTGGAGATTACTTCATTTTATTCGGTTTTGGTTTTTTTTCATGTTGTCGAAAAATTCGATTTTTGTAAGTTTGCAAAATTTGAAACTGCAATAGAAATTTATTGAAGTAACTCTGAAAACAATGTTGAATGGCATGATCAGTCCTGGATCAAATTTTGTCTAAAGTTCACCAGCGGAGAACTTAAAACCTAAGTTATAAAAATAAAATAAATTATAAACAAATGAACCCCATATGGAAATGTGTAAATCTAAGTTAAATCTAATGCTTGAAGAGTGATAACTTTGAAGATCACTAAAGCCCTTAATATAAGGAGGTAATGCTAATTTTTTTTTTTTTTTTCATTTGTTTTATTGGATCTTTCTTTCGAAATTTACAATATGTATTCAAATCTTAATCCTATCTTAAACTAAAGTATCCTGCCATTGCCGGATCTTGTTTTTGGCGAGCAGAACTGTATATCACCGGACCAAGTCTAGCGTGTCCTTTCTTTTTAGCCGTATATGACCGGGAAAATACTGAAGGTTTTGAGCGAGTGGGTTTGAGTGGGAGGACAACTTTGATACATATTACCTACTTAATTTTTTTATTTCCTCGGAAATATAAGGAATGTTTAAATCTTTGTGTATGTTATCATTTCTAACATACCATGGGGCACCACAAATTTGACGCAGTATTCTTGACTGTCTTCTCTGTAGCATATTTATGTTAGAAGCCGATACCGTTCACCACAACTGGATGCCGTATGTCCATATTGGCTTCAATATGGTTTTGTAGATGGTGATTTTATTTTCCAAACTGAGAGTAGACTGGGAGCCAATAAACCAGTGGAGTTGAGCCATTTTTAATTTCACTTGTATGATTTTTGAGTCAATGTGATTTTTCCAGGTGAGACGTCGATCAAGGTGAATACCCAAATATTTGACATGGTTATGAACGGGTATGGTACTACCGTGAATAGTGAGGGCTGGGCAATTGTTCTGTCTAAGAGAGAATGTAACCTGTACACTCTTAGTGGCATTTACTTTTATCTTCCACTTTTCGAGCCAAGATTCTAATGTGTGTATATGAGACTGCAGTTGTCTAGAAGCCATTAATGCAAGTGCTAGTGCTCATGAATGCAGTGTCATCAGCGAAAGTTGAGGTTTGAATTAGGGAAAGAACAGGCATGTCAGAGGTGTAGATGGTATATAGTATAGGGCCTAGTATACTGCTCTACGGAACTCCTGCTGAAACTTTTCTTTGAGTTGAAACAGAGTCTTTAGATTTTACTACAAAAGATCGATCCTTCAGATAGCTCTCCAGGAGCTTGTGGGTATTTGCCGGTAGAAAAGAGACTATTTTGTGAATAAGGCCTTCATGCCACACTTTATCAAAGGCTTGGGAGATGTCTATAAAGAGAGCTGAGCAATATTTCCGATCTTCGAATGTTTTTCTGATCTGGGTTACTATACGGTGTACTTGTTCTGTCGTTCCATGACCCTTGCGAAACCCAAACTGTTGCGTGGGTATTACATGGTTTGCTTCAATATGGGGGTACAACATTTGGAGAAAGATCTTTTCAAACAGTTTAGATAAAATAGAGAGTAAACTTATGGGTCGATAGGATGTAATTTGTGACAGTTCCTTTCCAGGTTTTGGGATCATTATTATTTCAGACAGCTTCCATGATCGAGGAAAGTATCCTGTCGTCTTAAAGAACAAAACTCAGGTATTGTTAGACTTAAATGTTGAGGAGTTTATTCTCTAAAAAGAGTTAAAGCTATTAGTTATAATTAAGGTTATTTCATATAAATTTCTTAAGAGCCGAATCTAACTTGTTGTTGGGCAACACTACTTTAAGGACGACTGAAATACATTTAACAAGATGTCTGAATACAAAGACACACCAAAGGCTCATCTACATAAATTAAAAGGTTGGCTGCACTTTAACAAAACAACAATAACAAAAACGTTAACCGCCAAGTGCAACAATTACATTAGGGTTGTAACAAATGGGACTGTTATAATTTTTCTAAAACATAAAAATTAAGGTGATCACATTAAGTTAATGGAACTGGGTTATCGACATATCCAATTCGAAGTATAGCATTAAATATAAATAAAACTAGTTTGAGGATATTGTGGGGGAGTTCTGAAATCATTTTCGCTGTTATTTTATAGTGTCCAGGAGATTTATTCATTTTCAACGAGAGAATATATTTTTTTAAGAGAGATAGACTTATTTTCATTGGATTTGTGACCATTGGGCTAATGATCGTTGGATTCACACGAGAGATTGTGTCGTTAGGAGTAAATACTTCTTCCAGATGATCAGCAAATTCTTTCACTTTTTCATCACTACTCCTTGCCCATCCTCCATCTTTCATCCGTATTGGAGACTCCTGTGTTATAGGACGCTGTAGTTGCCTTGTGGCCTTGTACAGGCTATAGTTAGTGTTTTGTGTGGCTCCTAGACGAGATAAGTAGCGGGCTTCGGAGATTTCTTTTTTTTCATCCAGAGTTGACCTCAGTTTTGACTTGCACTGGTCGAGACGAGCTTTGAGGTAGGGAGATCTGTGCTTTTGCCATCGTCTTCTCGCTTTCCTTTTCTCTTTGATTAGGGATTCAATATGACATGAGGAGTCATTTTTTGTTTTAGCATAGACCTTGTGCGGAGTTGCCAAGTTTGCGGCAGTTGTCATTGTGGTAGTGAGGACGTTGATGGCAAATTGAATTTCATCTGGTGTTTTGAGAGAAAAGTTTTGCCACAGATGAGAGCTTATGTACATCTTGTATCTCAACCAATTTGTATGCCTGTTTGGAAAATGGTAAGAGATTTCCGGGTTCAAGGGAATGTTAAATACTGTGAGAATTGTGGGGGAGTGGTCTGATGAGAGGTCAAGGGAAGGAGTAACGATGATGTGTTCTCTTGTTATGCTCTTCATAACTGCAAAATCTATGAGATCGGGGGTTTTATTGAGATCCGTGGGCCAGTATGTTGGTTCACCTCCAGACAAAACTTTTAGGCCTGAACTCGATATAGCATTCAGCAATTGCCTGCCCCTGGGGTTGACGAGTCTAGACCCCCAGAAGGTATGTTTAGGTAATGCTAATGGAAAGTGGAAATTTTTTTGGGAGAATTGAACGTTTTGAGTGATATTACAGAATTATTCAGAAGTGGTTTTCATTCGATGCAGTTTGCACAAGTATAATATTTATGCTATCAACAAAAATGTGTATTACCCCAATTATGATAAACAAAATTGCAGTGGATGAAAATTTGTTATAAAAAATCATGCATTATTAAGATGGAGCAACTGCACAAATAGCCAGACCGGTAGTGGCGGAGATCCAAGAAAATTCGCAAACAAATTAATATCCTAAAACTCCACTTTCTTCTGGCCCTCAACGTCACCTGACCTGACTGCACCAGACTTTTTTATGCGGTTATGTCAAGCAAGATGTGTACAAGACGAAACCAATGAATTGACTGAATTGAAACAATGAATAATTTTCTTATCAGGTGTCGTATATGCGGCCTGTCATCTTCAAAATCAATTTGTTATATAAAATAAAATTGAATTTTCTGTACAATAAAAAAAATAAATGAAATACATTTATTAAAAAAGTTATTCAAATTTCTTATTGTATTGTATCTGGTGCTCCACCCCGTAGATCGATAAATGCGGCCCGAGAACAATTTTATAAATTTGAGATTAAATCAGCCCGATTTTTTTTCACTGCCACTACATGAGGCTAACTTTTTTTTTAGCAACGAGCACAGAAACTTGGGTCAAGTGAACTGACTTGCATATATCTTCATTGCATTTGTGTTGTTGTACAAATGTGCAGGGTGCCAGAAGATGAATGATAAACTGCTAGATTATTACCAAAAAATTATCTAAATTAATGCAGAATAAGATAACTATATAATGTTAGTTTATTATTTATTTATAATTTAACATTATATTTATTGATAATTTAAATATAAGTTAAGTTAGCAATTGATTCTATATATGTAATTGGTCCTATATATATTGAGCAGTATACGTACGAGCATATTTTGTCTACATAAATAATTTGGATCTTTGCCTTAAAGTCAAAACTGTAGTGAAAACCTTATTGGGCAAAAAGACATGACTGAAGTTTTTATATTGGCTTAGTCTTAGTCCGTTACATTGGCGTTGGTATACCAGTACCAACGTTTAATTGGAGTATTCAAACGAGTACAATTATCGATATTGACGTTCAACAAAAACAGTTTCGCTGGTGCATACGCTGACGAAGCTTACCTATATATAAAATATGGTATAAAAGATCGCATTTAAAGTTTTTGGATATTATTGGATCTATTCAGATCCGAATATATTTGACAATTTTTTCAGACTTTGCTATCAAACCCAATGCTATCGCATTGTGATAGCAAAATAAACACAAACTGAACATTAAATTTGAAATTAATTCCGACTTCATTATTTTTATAACCGATTATCCGTATAAAAAAGTGTATACCAATTTGGATCTGAAGCAGATCTAATTAGATATTAACTGATTCAAAAAGTATTTACATCTAACTGGATCAGATTAGATCAGAACCAAATTATATCTACTATTATTTGATCACAAATTTATTCTGAATCTAGTCCTACCTAATTGTTATCACAATCACCCCATTAATGATAATTCCTAAAAGAGCACAGAAGTGCATGCATCTATATTAGCTGTGAGGTCAATTCAGTATTTTCTTGGATTAATAGTCAATTCAGTAATTACCCAAAAGATCAGACTCCGTGTCAAGTCCATCATTATATTCCTTTTTGACTAAATCGATGCTATTGGCACATTATGAGCTGTATATACATACGAAGTGTGTTCAACAAATAAGGCGAATTTTGAAATTTCGAGAGCTGCACACATTCGACTTTCGATTACTATTTTTTTTATGTTAGTACGCTCGTCTCGAAGATATGTTGACGGTGTTATCCATATAGTAGAGTATGGAAAAAATGGATCAAAGAACTTGCATCAAATTTTGTACAAAAAATGGAATTAAGAGCTGAAAAACATTTGAAATGTTGACTGTGGCATACGGTGAGAGTACTCTGATTCACAAAAATGTTTACAAGTTGTATAAGCTTTTCACAGAAGGTCGAGAAGATGTGAATGACGACGCTCCCTCTGAACGCCCCAGCACATCAACAACAGATGAAAATGTTGAGAACGTGAAGAAAATTGTTATGGAGAATCGTCAAATCATGAATGTCGGCATATCGGCATATCTCATGCCATGCAATCTTTTCTGAAATTTTCAGCATGAAGCGTGTGGCAGCGAAGTTCGTTTCAAAATTGCTGAATTTTGACCAAAAACAACGTCACATGGGCATCGCTCAGAAATTGTTGAATGACGGCAACGATAATCCAGATTTGCTTGAAATGCATGACGAAACATGGGTATATGGTTATGACATCGAAACCAAAGCCAATCGTCCCAATGGAAGAGTCCAGGAGAGTCAAGACCAAAAAAAAAACACGCCAAGTTCGGTCAAATGTCAAGGTTTTGCTCACGTCGCAATTTTGCGACGAATCGAATCACTGAAAGAGCTCAAGGACATACCAAAAAGTGAATATTAGAACTGCTTCGAGGATTGGAAAAAAACGCTGGCACAAGTGTATTATATCTGAAGGGGACTACATTGAAGGAGATAAAATAGAAATTGATGTATATCAAGTGTTTTTTGAGAAAAATTAAAATTCCCCTTTTTTTAACGCACCTCGCATGTAGCCCGCGAAATTTGAAAATTCGCTTTATTTTTTGAACACACCTCGTATAACTACTTGTCAGCAAATTTTGTATGTGAGAAACAGATATCAACCGAAAATGTCTAGCTCCTGATTCATTGAACTTTTTTTTATAACGTCAACCTACAATGATGAGTACATAAATCGGTATATAGAAATTAATTCAAATAGCTTTAGCAAATATGTCAAGTAGTCATGAAAAAGAAAATTTTTGAGGAAAACCAATCCTTCATTCTTCGATATGTTCTTGTTCTGAACTGAAGCACAATGTAAAAGAGTAACGTTATAGCTTACGGAAGTTTTCCTGTAGTTGTAGAGAAATAATTGACTTTTGCCAAATTGACAAGCTTGCAATTGCCTGATGTGTGCCATATTACATTGTACTGTTACCTGTGTAAAATATTCGGAAATATTATTGCCAGATCATGGAAGCGCTATTATGCTGAGGCTTAGCGCGGCTGTAACTCACCAGATGGGACAGTAACTGAACAAAAATATTTAAAAACTAATAACAACTTTACAAAAAAAGGAAATCTATGGAAACCGAACCAAGTTCGACTAAAGACAAAGCAGAACACAAGTACTTTCACTGATTTACATTTACCGCACTTTTCTATTTCACATTTAACTATGATTTCCATCATGACCCCATTTTCATATTATTGTCCGTCCCCTACTTACTTTTCTTTTCCTCCACTACCAAATCATTGCCTTAAGCAAACATTATAAATTCAGATATTTTTTTGTATAAAACTTTATAAAATTCCAGATTTATTAACGTATTCAAGGCATGAATGAAACGAAAGCAAACAAATTTCGAATGTTCCCAATTCAAAAAGGCGAATTAATCTTACGAAAAATTTCAGAAATTTTTATAGTAATAATTGTAATTAGTAATAATAGTAATTTAAATTTGATTTGGGACAAACGCAATCGCCGTCTTCTTTTTGGTGCCGGAACAAAGGGATATTGGACATTTAAGGCCAATTTTAAAACTTCTTACTGGGTGTTTAATTTTTATTTTGCCAGTGCGGTTTCAATTTGTAAATATTCGGCTTTTTTTAGGTTTCACGCCGTTTCCCTGGATCGCGAGAACAGCCTGAGCTCTCAATCCTAATTCGCATATGGCCTCGATTTTAGCTCACCGAGGAGAGCAAACAATTTTCTCCAACGTCCGTCTGTCCTCAACAAAAACTGTCCTGTATATGATGTATGGCAGATGGGACAGAAAAGATGTGTTGTAGATGGAATGGCAGATACGATCGGAGAAGTAGATTTACAGAGAAAAACGGCACGTGTTGCAGGAAGGCCTTCTTGCAGACAGTTACCTCAGTGTGGCAAAGGAAGTTCCGGGGAGCGCACGTAATCAAAAAAATCTTGCTAGCTTACGCAGTACGCCAGCCTTTAGTTTCAAGTAAATGTCTTTTTTTTAATTGCACGCAAAGTTTTTTCTGTTTTACACAGTAATGGCCTTGAATTATTTTTTTTTTTTATGTAAAAGTATTTCAAGCACTTTTTTTATTCCAAAAATTCGTGTTTGGTTTTCAATTTAGCTTAATTATTTGTTTCTATTTTGGTTAAACTTTATTAGCTCAAAAAAAAAAAAAAAATTAACGGTTTGAAAAAAAATAATCCGAATTGTGGTGATCTTACTTTTTGCACGGAATCTCCGTGTTACTGCCTGGTGTTTCCTAAATTAAAAAAAAAAAAACATTTTTGGTTCCTCGAAACCTTTTTCCGCCGCCAACTCAACAACTCTTCCCAGCAATTTCAAATTTTACAAACTTACGGTTTGCTTGTTGCGACATTTGTTTACTTTTATTCATTTTTTTTTTTTTCTTCTTCTCGCTTACATATGGAATTTGCCAGATTTGTGTTTACCTACGACACAGCCAACGACACAAAAAAGTACCGGAAATTATTCAATAAAATAAAAAATTTTATTATTCATGCAAATTTACTGTATCGCCTTCAAAGTAAGATCCTTCTGAAACAATTCACTTAAGTCAATTTAATCTTTAAAACATTTTTTAAAGCACTTTTCTTCTATGAACTGAAATCGGGTGCTAATTTGAGTTTTGACGTGCTAACTAAAGAAAATGCGATAGATGGGTTTTGGCCAGTAATTCGTTCATATTGATAGCCTTGTGAGATGCTGCAAGAATTCCGAGTGTGCAGCACAGCGATAGTTAATATCATCTTAACTATGATCAACTTTTTGTCGTTTTGTTTTTGATTGGTCTGGAATTTTATGAATGTGGGGTCGAAATTAACTCGTTCTAGATTGAATTCAGCGACTTATACACCATTCCATTTTTGAAGAAAATGCAGTTCTTTCGGAACTAGACGAGCGACATCGCGTTTCATAACTAAATAATCATGTAAAATGGGGCGGATTGATTCATGACGCACAGAAAGTTCGGAAACTACCTTTCTCAAACTTAAATAACGGTTTTCAGTCGCCATTTCCTTCACTTTATCGATGTTAACATCGACCTTGATGGCCGACCAGAACGAGGCCAATCTTCCATCACATTTCAACCGCTTCCGAATGCTTATATATATATATATATATATATATATATATATATATATATATACCGTTGCTTTTGATAAATTCTGTAACATTTTTAGCGATTTGGGGCGCAAAATTTCGCTTTGAAAACAATATTTGGGACAAATTATTAAAAATCCCAAAACAAACTTGTGATGAACTGACAAAATCGAACACTATAAACGAACTAAATGACAGATCGCGCTCAAAATCTACGTCAGCATAGAGAACAGTTGTGCCAATTTAGCTCAAATGAAATATTGATAAACCTTTTTAAATCAATACTCAGTACTTTATTTATTTATTTGTTTATTATTTATTTTTTGCCTTGCATTTTAAAACCTTCCGGCCAATTAAAAGTAAATTACAATATGCAACAATTCATCTATTAGATTTAATCCGTTCAATATTGTAAGTTTACAAAAACACGTAGTAAAGATTAAATATAAAATTTATAAACATATAATATGATTTTAAGGAAGTATGAAAAAAGACTAATTCAGAAGTTAGAAGTTAATCGATATATAATCTGGAAATATAAGATAATCGGTATGTAACAAAGACTGCTCACAATTTAATTGAAAACAAAATTTTACAGTAAAGTCTAATAGTGTTGTAGAATGCGCCTTTTATAAGAATCAATACATAATTTAAAACTTTTTAAATGGCTTGGTAGTAAATTGTAAATTGGAACTACTCTTACTACAAAAGCACGACCCACGAGTGTGGTTATTTTAGGAATAAGAATGTGGAATGTGAAAAATTAAACAAACTAAAAAAAATTGAGGACTGTGTTCGACTGTGTAGAACAACTTTATATAGCAACAACAAAGACCTCAACTATATTAAACGCCATCTGAATTTTCCTCATATTTTGTTTATAAGTGCCACTATATAGCTCCAAACAATATAGAATACTAGGCATGATACCTATATAAGCATGAACCAATTTCTCCTTAATCGATCTAAATCGGTGTTATAAAAACTTCGCACTGAATAATTTAAACGCCGGACTACTTTATCCACATGATAATTAAACTTTGTTTTGTCAATGCGTGTGCCACGATAAGATAAACTCAGGTTTAAACCATGATTAGAGCAGACAAATTAACGCATAATTAATATTACTTTGCAGGACATCAGCAAAGTGATATTCTCCCTTAAAGAGCAATTGTACATCATCTGCAAATGAATAGGGAATGCATGTATCATCAAGACATACTAAACAGACCATTCAAGTACAAAATAAAAAGTATTGGACCAAGTACCGAGCCTTGACGGACACCGCTTTGGGCAGGTAAAACAGAAAACAACGAATCATTGACAACAACATATTGACTCCTACCATATAGGTATGATGAAAACAATCGACAGGTATTAACGTCGAAATTAAAATTGGTGTATAACTTATCCAACAAAACACCATAATCAACACGATCAAACGCACAAACCTTTTGATCATACACTTCTTTCCTTATGGTATCAGTAAGACCAATAAGTAGTCCTGTGGTACTATATAAATAATATATATATAATTTATTTATATAAAATAATTTCCTATAATTTCAAAATCCACATTAACAGTCATTCAGTAACGACTCACTTTCAATGAAACGCAATAACTGACACCTTCAAATGTGCTCCACAATCTTTGACAATATGGGAACCAATGAAACTGGTCTTAAATTTTTGAAATCACTGGAGTCTTTTTTTTTTTTTTTTGATTAATTGGGATTACCTTAGCCAACTTCCACTGAACTGAAAAAGAAGATGTCATTATGCTCGTGTTAAATAACTGCAAAATATGGCATAAAATTAGTGGAAAAATTATTTTTAAAAATTTCAATGACAGACCATCTGCCCCTGGAGCATTAGACTTAATAGAAGAATACGCAGACCACAGTTCATCAAGGATAACACACTGAAAGGAGAATCCATTATTCACCGATTGCGGCGTGGGATACGTAGCTACGTTCAGTTGGTTGCCAACAAAATGCGTATTTAGTTGCTCAACGTCAATATTGCCAAAATTACCTTGATTGCAAGTATCACCTATCAAGCCACTTCCACTAATGCGATTCCACAGTGTTTTAACAGATACAGTGTTTTCGAAAAGTGCAGCATGCGCCTCAATTTTTAGTTTTCTAATGACACTTTTGCAACGATTTTTGGCAATGCAATACATTTTCCAGTTGACATCATTATCATCATTAATATATTCAGAAAGAGCTAAATCGCGTATTGAGAGGAGGTAAAGAATTTGTGGAACGCCATTTATCATGCGACGTACATATCTTTTTCTTTTTAAGTGGTATAACAGAATGGATAAAGGATAAACCAGCCATAAGTATATTTAACTAACAATCAACATCACTTGTAACATACATATTTGAAAAATCACAGCACTTCTGGACTTACTGACTTATAATCATAAAACTCAAAAACATTTCTATCTTTACGTTCAACTTTAACATTTAAACAAACAAAAATTAAGGCGTTGAAATGATAGGATAATAAAACTGATCCGAAAATTGCACGTTGGCAGGGTGAGACATTAAGAAAAAAAATCAATCGACGGAGATGATTGATGAACTACTCAAAATGTGTTGGCGTGATGTTATGATGAACATGGTTTCTTTTTAAATCTCGTGCGTTGCAAGTGTGCTGCTTTGAAAATAACTCAGCAGAGCCGTGTGAATTTGAGGCATATTTCAGAATAGCCCTCTTGCCAGCGGCTGTAAAAGCACATGCTGTTTGACCTTTCATATTATTTCCATAGCCTTTGGTGCCATGTAAATATGTCGATATATGTAACTTTGCGACTTCTATTAGTTTTTCTGGCTATTTGATGAATAGAAAGTTCACACTCCTTGTAGGTTTTAATTTTGGATCATTCCTCGACACTCAAGGATTTAGCTCGGCCCATTTTACTTAAAATCGACTGTTTTATATTTAACTATATACAATTACTGTAATCCGATATGATTTATGATGATCTGCAAAAGCCTCCCACACTTAAACTGATTATCGCGTGAGCGGTGCTATTCAAATGGATCAAAAAAGAAGAACACATTTTTCGCTCATTTAAAAGAAAAGAGCGGATTAAAACAACGGGACATATCCATGGCTTGAAATTTTTTGTAGGTGATGTGTGGAAGTAGAAGAAACAAATAAATAAAAACTGAACCGTTATGTGAAGTGTACTTTAAATAGTAGTCACTATTGTTAAATGATTAGGGTGGCACTATTCGAGTGAGCGGCAGTGTAGTTCAACACTTTTATATGATTATGGAGTGAACTAACATTCGGAACAATCACAACCATGAGTGATATAATACCATCACACATGTTTGTTACGCTATCGATTCGAACTTGCTCGACCACCAACGATTTGACAGCACTGGAAGACTTACGGACACTACTTTTTGTTTGGCTTATCACTAAATAGCAACCATAGACACATATTTATTTGCATAGTGTTGCCACAACAACATTTATGACGATTTTTTAGCACTTATTTTTAGGTCATTGCACTTTCTTTTTAAAGGATGGTGCTTGGTGCTTATTAGCACTTTTTGAAAAACTTGCTCTCTTCCTTGTTTTTTTTTTTCTTAAATTTCATGCTATTTAGTATTTATACAACAAATGAAAGCGGGCGGACGTATTTTGAATGTACTATGACATAATTTATGTAAACGTACCCTCAAGTTAAATACGGCTTCTCTTTCGTCCAAAAAATGTTACTGTGATTGCAATCCTTCCGGTTCGCAACAGAATATCTCTAAAAATTTTCGAACGAGAAACGCTCATGTCAGCGACGTTTTATAAAAAATATTTCTAATAAGTTATTTCTAATGATAGTAAACTCTATTCCAATCTTGCACTCCAGATTATTTCGTAAACTTAAGAACTTGGTTTTGAGTTTTGAATCCAATACGCTTTGCAAAATAGATGCATAGGCTATGAGCAGTGACGCGAAGGGACAATATGAAAAAAAACAAGTCTTAAGAATTATACTACCTAGTCCTGCCATATGTCCTGTTACAAATATAAAACGCGATAAAAAAAAAAAACAATATTCATATTGTATTCAAAATTATTTCATTTATTAGAAGACAATATTGGTTATTAAAAAAATTGTATTCACTCGAAATGGCCGTCTTTTGCTTTAACACAAGCTTTCAAACGGTGTGGCCATTGGGCTATAGCCGCACGTACGATTTCCATGGAGGTCCTCGATCTCTGCTGCTCTGGTTAGTGCTGTTTTAAGGCTTCCCAACTTTCTGTGGGGAGTCTTGCAAGCCATATTCTCCAATTCTGACCACAAAGCATAATCCAGTGGATTGAGATCTGGACTCCCTGATGGCCAATCTTCTGCTGCTATAAAGCCAGAAATATTGACTCTGAGCCACTTCTGCGTGGTTTTAGCTTTGTGCGCAGGAGCAGAGTCCTGTTGGAAGATCCATCTACGTCCATTGAAAAGGGTATTGGTCAAACCCTTCACAACATCTAACACATCTTTTTGGTAAACCTTTGCACCAGTTTTTACGCCCTTTTCACAGAAATGGAGGGATGTGACACCATGGTGGGAGACCCCCCAACAAACCATTACGGAAGAGGGATGATGGCCACGTTGAAGCCTTGGAACAACTTTTTTCGCTTCCTTTCTTTCTTTCTTTTTTTACCTTCTTCCACGGTAAAAATTTTCTCATCCGTAAACAGAATGTTTTCATGGCCATTGTCCGCGTGCCACTGCAAAAGTCGCCTGCATCTTTCCAACCTAATTTTTTTTAGCTGAGGAGCTAGAAGATGCCCCGTGGACCGACGATAGGCTTTCATATGCAGATCATCCCGAATCAGCCTAGACATGGATCTGGTTGATATATCCAATTCCTTGGACATGATTTTCTACTTTCTAAGGGGATTTCTCCTAATTCTTTCACGCACTGCCTTTATTACCGCACTCGTACGGACAACGCGCGGGCGACCACTTTTTGGCCTGTCTTCTACTCCAGACAATTCGCCGAAGCGAGCAATAGCACGATAAACGAACATTCTTGATATTTCGAGTGGTTTTAGCAACTCGAAAATTTGGCCAGCACTCTTTCCGCACTTATGCAACGCTATTACGCCGACCTGATTCTCTTTAACGCCCCACTCCATGTTAATAGATTGCAAACTGAAACCAAACTGACTAGTATTCTTCACTAATCGGTGCATGTGTTCTGAAAAAAAAGTTAACGGTTCTATCCCCGCAAAAAGTTTTGAACGATAAGCGCTGGAAATTGTGTAACAGAACATATGGCAGGACTATATATATATACTATTCAGAGAATTCTTAAATTTTGGAATAATTTCCACCAATTTCTGTTACCGACTACAAAACCCTCTTTTTTAACTTTAAAAATGTAATTCACCATTTATTTACAACTTTTCTTTTTTCAATTATTCGGCACTTACTTTTGCCAACTTCTGGCAATACTGTCCATACAACCAAAATCCAACGTATGTATTTGTTAGATATGAATTGAAGCCACTGTTACGTCCACAAGCAGCGGAACAACAACAATCAGAAACAGCTGATTTGTTCGCCCATCTCAGCAGTGCGTTGGTGACTGTAATCTGCAGTAGCAGCAAGAGCAGTTCTCTGGTGCGTGGTTTTAGTCATTTTGACTCCGCTCGGATTTGTGATTGGCCGCAGCTGCTGTTTTCATTTGTCGCTTTTATTTTTGTCACAACTAAAATTGCTAATGTCAGAAGGGGATACTTTAATTCAGTTCACTAACTGCCGCTTGGTCCGCAATCATCAATTGGTGAAAGATGACCTCTGGATTCGAAATGGACGCATTATCAATCCAGAGCCTGTATTTTTCGACGAAAAGGTTCAGGCGCACACCAAGTTCGACTGCAAGAACGCTATAATAGCAGCCGGGTACATTGACCTTCAAATAAATGGTAAGCAAATGAGTCTTTTTTTTTTGTTGTTGCTGTTATTGTTTGTTTGTTTTGTGGTTCTCGTATCTTCATCCATCAATTGGCAATTGCGTTTTGTTTTGCTCGTGAAAAAAGTGAGAAATAAGCAATAACATTTTGGGATAACCGAAGCTCTAATCAAATGAACTGTCATATTTGAAAGTGGATGGGAGGACGTAAATATAAATTAATCGTATTGCAACTTTAGTTTCAAGTGTTTACCATTGGTTGCGAGTTGATTTTGCCGTGAGTTCGGCAATGAACGTATCAAGCGTTTGAGACAACGAAGAATCATCTTCAGAATTTTTAAGTTCGCGAAAACTCAGGGATAACTCGTAGATGTAGTGCATTGAGATCATAGGTTGCCGCCTATTCTACTCTATTTCATTACAAAATGGTAAATATTAGAGTAAAATCCAGCCAGTGAAGAAATTTTAACCAGGTTGTCTTACATATACTATGAGCGTCAAAAGAAAGTAAACACCCCGTATTCTTATAGTTGAAATTTCATTATAATCACATAACTAAGGCTATAAACAAATTAATAACGCCAAATTAATTGGCAATTAACTTAGAGGTGGATTCTTCAAAACAATAGGAATAAATAAAAACGCATTAAATATACATATTTCGCATTCCACACGCGTCAAGATAAAGTAAATAATGGCATCTTGTCTTGCGCGACAAATCTTTTGTTTTTAATCCGGTGTCAAATAAATATTAAAGCCTAACTTTGTAAGCATTAGCATAAATAATTTATTTATCAGGCAAAATAAATAAAATTTACAAAGGAAAGGCAATCTTCAATCATAATATCTATAATATAATATCTGTATAAAAGAAGCAGATCCTCGCGTGAAATAGATAAAATTGATGGAATTGTTATTGCCGTATGTGCTACACTAAGGGGCGAGGCAAAGTCATTTTCCATTCCATTTTAATTTTCAACAAAAAAAAAAACTGCTTACAACATCTTACTATTAGAAACCACAGATGAAAAATTGAATTCCGGTAAATCGGCCAGAATAGCAATGCTGCCCATTTTTATTCGATGGGCTCTACTTTAGTAAATGCTTCTCGTGTACAAAATTTGATAGAATTTGTTGTAATGGAATAAAAGATATGAAACTTAAAATAGATGGATTAAAATGATCTTTTGTGTGTGATGTATCAGAGTTAAGGGCCAATGCTGTCAATTTCCATTTTCAAAATTAAGTTTTACTGTACTGTCGCTTAAAATATATAAAGGTTAGAATATGGGGTTAAATTACGGAATTGTATGCCCCGGAAGTAGTCGTGTTTAATCGGCTTGTTGTATTATATTTTACTGATTGCTACAATGCAGTAGACAAAAATTGAGGTTACTAACTGGATACGATCTACCAGAATATTAGGCTGGACCAAGTTTTAGGAAGTTCCGTAAAGGCTTACAACAGTTATCGTGTTTATCAACCAGCCAGACACACAGGCGAACATGACTCAGTCGACATAAAAAGTCATCGAACACATTTGGTCAAACGGTACTTGCTACTTTGAACGCTTTCTTCTGGAGGTTATATTTTTGTCCGTACTCTGATTATAAGGTTTTCAGACGAATATGGGGAAAAAGGAAAACGTCTGTATTTTGAGGTTTTGGATAAACACGTCAGAGGACGAAAAGAAATCAAATCAGGCATAATCACATTTGAGCATTCATGGGGTTTTTCAGACCAGATTTGATGAGCCCAGGCAAACATGACGTAAGTTGGCCCAAGCGATTAAAAATACGACTTATTACAGAAACAGATTCCAAAAAACGGAACTTGATGCTCGCGTTCTGTACCGGCTTGTAAAGACTGGTGCTGGAAAATACTACAAATTTCGACAGATTTACAGCAGATACTCGATATATAAAACACCTAAAATGCACAAAAAATCGTATACTACCAATTTTCAATTTAAATTGCACGGCTTTATCGAATCTCAGAAATATATTTTTTCTAAGCCGGATTGGCACAAAAACCATCGATATACAGTAGGAGAACTTGATGTTGTTGGCATTTCAAACGGATTTTAAAAAGTTGTTTCGGGCTTCAGATGAATCAATATGGATTGATACCAAAAATACTCAATTTTCTAATTAAGTTCTGCGAACAGATGATTTCAGACTACAAGTGCTCTATAAAACTCTTTATTACGAAGGATGAGGCTTGATTTTACTCTCTTGGTATGAAAACAACACACCAAAGAGTTCGCATCAGAGCCGCTCAAAAATCATGGTTATCAAGAAGATATGTATGTTATTTGAGAGATCGCATTTATGCAGCTTTTGTTGTTTTCAACACCATAATGTGCCATCTCACACTAAATTGGGCCTTTGAAAAAATTCAAGTACTTGAACTTGAGAAGTATCGCTCCACAACCTCTTTATTCGTCTGACTTAGCACCGAGTGATTTCTGGTTATTTCCTAGACTCAAATTTATGTTATCAAAGTGCGACTAGGTTACAAGAGTAATGTGCTCTCTAAATTTGTTGTTTTGAGTTGCAGCCTTCAAATTTAGTCTGGTTAAATTTTCAACCCTTATTTCCTGTTCGAATTCGGAAGTTGTTATTTTCGTGATTTTCTATGATGGAACGCATGCTCCTTCCTTCCTTATTTACACTATTTTACCTTTTTTTTATTTTATTTTATTTACCTATTTTTGGTCCCTTAATTCCCCGTTTACCCCTAAAAAAGGATTTTCCCAAATTTCATGACTAACACAAGAATGGAAAATCTTGTGCACCAATTTTGTGGTAGCTATTTGGACCTTATTGTATGATCTCGAACAAAGTTTGCCGTTTGACACAGGCAATGATATTATTTTTGCTCTCATTCCTTCATGTTTTTTTTTAGTTCTTTTTAGTGGGATTCTTTAAACCACAAATTTGATGATTCGGGCTTCACTCTTTTGTTTCTGGTAATTCAAATTCTGAAAATGCTCTTTTTGAGCGCGACTACATTATAAAAGCGGTGTATATATACGCAGCTTCATTATTTTACTTCAGCCATTTGTTATGAACGATGATACTATTTCTATCCGTTTTAGTTTATTTTAGTTACACCTAAAGCTACACAATAATGTTGATATCAGTACCATTTTTCTCCCGTACTTACCAATTTTATCTCATAAGAACAAAAATTCCAAAAAAACGGTTCCTGTCGCACGGCTATGCTGTAAGAGGGGTGGACACCTCAACAAAGAAATGACTGGTTAAAAAATTTCGCTTCAAATTCCACGACTATTTTTTATATGGAGCTTTATACAGGGAAAAGTCAGCATAGTACCAGCCTTAAAGCTAAATATCTGTAGATTCACTCCTAGATTCACAACTGTGAAAGCGCTTATATTTGTACTGCACGTGTTTTAGACGTATTTGTACAGCTTGAATGTTATTTAACTATATAACAATATCCAGTATTTTTTTAAAAAATGCATTTTTGGTAATTGTGGGACTGTTTTCAGAAGTGCTTAAAAAGTTTGACTTGCCTTACATACACTGCCTATAATTAGATCACATTAAGTAGATTTTCCCAAATATGCTTTTTACATCAGTTTTTTAGAGTTTCCTATTCTTTACATAATTATACATCCACCCGGAGGCATATATTAATTGCTGAATTGCCGGAAATGTACTAACCAAATGTAGTTCATTGATCAAATATAATTCATGATTTTTTAAGTCGATTGAGCGTTGTCTATGTAGTTTGCTCTTTTTAAAAGTTCTCAGCTGGGGCCTGTAAACGAGCTATGCCGATCCACCCTTATGGGACGTACCACCCATATAGATCGATTTTCGGAAGTTTCATTGTTTTCACTCAACTTTTAATTCTCATACTGCAGCAGTCTAACTTTTGATCCATTATATTGCTGTATAAAACTTGGCAAAAGTTTTCAAAATTCCTGGATTAACCTCTTCTGATATTTCCCATACAAATGATCAATTTAACCTACTTAATCTTAGGCCCATATCTTTTATTAAGTTACAAATTTAGTATGCTTTAAGCGTTTGTTAGAATTGGATACAAATTGACCGACTTTTCGAAAATCAATCTTTCTCCCTTTAATTTCCAAATAGTAAGCTTCAATAAAACAGCCTATCAGCCAAACAATTCGTAACATTGTCGTAGATTTGGACCCCCATACAACCGTCAAATCTGTCATTGAACCGCGGTCACCTCGATGTGTCTGGCGAAAGCTTCGGCTAGTCGAGTAACCGACAAGCGTTAAAAAGTAGGTAGGTTTTCAATGAGTCATAAAAATATTGCGTGTAAACGCGCTGAATGTGAGAAGCTCTTCTATATCCCATCCATGAAATACAAGTGAATTTGTTATCTTCTTCAGTTTTTAGGCTAAAGTAACCTATATTTTTCTCCATTATACTGATTTATGATGCTCGGCATGACATAAGTTCAAAATTTTCCCTGTAGTCTCCAATTAGTAGACTGCAGTAATTTAAACTACTGGTTATTGTGTTGCGTCGTAATGCTTGGAAAAATCTGAGAAAAATGATGAGCTAACCAAGTCATTGTACGAAATTTTCCGGCTAGATGAGCCACAATGATAAAAGAACATTTAGGCTAGCTAAGCAAGAAGAATAAAGACAATGTTTATATTTTTAATTTTTTACAGACCACTGTATTATTTTATTGACTATAAAATGAAATTGACTAAACAATAATAAAGTTATAGTTATAATTGCAGCAAGGCAGAGTTATTTTTGACAGAAACAATATAATGCAGTAAGCAGATAAGAACTGTGTCGATCGACTTCAACTAACTAACTAACGAGCCACTCTTATTATTTCATATGCAAAAGGTCCAAGGGAAATTGCTAAAGATTTGTAATAAACAGACAACAACAACGAGAGTTTTCATCGCACATAGATTGTATTTTAGAACAGAGTCAATGTACACGAGTACACAGACAAAGCAAGAGGGGAACATTATTTCGTACATGCACTGGTCGCGACAAAACATATGACAAATAAAATACAGTCCACCGGACTAATCAGTAACAACAACAAGAACAGACTGATTGAAATAAGTTAAGCGGTCACCGCATGTTGTTGTTATGGCGATAGTTCGAGTTAGAGCAAAGTATAGTTATGACAAAAATTATAGCAGAATAAAATAAGTAATAAATGGACATAAGATTTAAATTAATTTAAAACAAGACTTGTTTCATAGAATAAAATATCCAGCACCCATTTTCATATCGTTTATTTACCCCCCAAATAATTTGTCTGACTTAGCAAAAATCAGTGCTTCCTGCATAATTTCTATATGTGTAAGTCAGATCAACTATCTGAGATTTCTGTACAAGTTTAAAATGCTCTTTTAACAAAAAACTAATTGTTTTATTGAATGTTTTTCTTTTATTACATATATTTGCAATTAAATAACTTATAAGGAATTACGGCTCAATACAAATTCGAAATTCCAAATTCAAATTTGACAAAAGATCTTCACGTCGTAAAAGCCGCTATGTGAATTATATTTCAAATGCAAACATATTTTTGTTTCAAAAATAAGCTCTTTTTTGGTCCACCAAATTATCAGCTTGATATGAGGATTATAGTCTCATATAAACTGGAAAATCTAAAAATCTCTAGACCAGATACAAATGTGTGTATTCAAATATATACAAATATTTTTATATCGACTAAATGCTGGTTAGATGATTTGCCTAAATTCCGTAGATATACTTATGTATGTGTATTTTATGAAGGAATTCATATCATGATAGCTACATTTTTTCCGCAACATACCTGGACCTTGATCTAACTTGTGAGTTATATTGAATATTAATACACACAAAAATGTTATACAACGATATTACTTCAATATACTCAGGAAATATTTTTGACAACATCATTAACAAATGTTTGGAGGAATCGTTTTCCATGCAAAGCCATATCAAAATCACTGAGCTAAAGTGATTCATCTGCCTCTCTTATCGCTACAATACATTAAAAGTCATTGATTCGAATCAGGTATATAATCGCTCAATAACAGCAACAGTCCGATCTCGATTTGTGCAACAATAAAATTTTTGCTGTAATAAAGAATGCGCAATGTTAATAAGCGCAGATTTTTCCCTAACAAAATCATTCGACATAGAATTCGACATAAAACAAAGTAATGTGGCCTTGTGCCAGGCGCCCTAGGAAAAGGTGGATTATGTCTTGGGTTTCATCTATAATATGACATCAAACTGATCTTGGAACTCGTTTTTCGAAAACCAAGTAAAGGGGAGAGTCATATTTAAACAAGACACATCCTGGCAACAGGTGCGGTTATAGAGAAGCCGTCGGGAGGTATCAGAAGATTTATCTTTTCCGTTAATATAGTTGTGTGACCAGAGAGATCTGGTTAATGGACTATGATTGGAGCATGGTGTATTGACATTCTCTCCTCGGACATTGAAAATCTATGCCGTAGAATATGGATTACCAGCTCCATGCAAGGTATGATAAAGCAAAACTAGAGTAGCTTGTCTGCGAAACCCAGACCAGAGGGTTCTTCTCTTCTGGCAGCACGGGTGACCAGGGGCCCAAGGAACATTGTTCCTTCCTGGTCAATGGTGTTGGACCCCTAGTGGGAGCATCGTGCTGGTTGTGGTTGCCCGAACAAGTGTTTTTGCGTTGCTTCAGGTTGCGTTGGTGAAGGAAGGCATTAGCTTAGAAAACAATGTTCATGTCTATCCGAGGTCTTCCTAGATTACCTCAACTCCTACCCGGGAGGTAGCTCACTTCATACCAAGTGACTACAAAGGTACTTTGACCGAGTGAGGGAGTGGGACCTGAGGAAGCTTTTCCAAGGGACCTACTTCCAATCTCTGGTAGTTTGAATAATCCTTTCGGGATTAGTTTGAGTACCCCAAAGGAACATATAACCAAGAAAAAAATGATGGAAACAGCACCTGTGTGATGGCACACCATGGGTAAGGCTTTCAAAGCGAGACTCATGTAGAACCTACACATTTGATTTTTGTATCCAGTCTTATTAGAGTGATTGCAGCTCCTGGGCAATAGAAGCAGTGCTTAAATGGCAGACGGATTTGGCGATTTCCATTATTTTATCGATATTTTCCACAATAGGTCTACCAGCAAGTAGTGCATCGTATTGAAAGAATCGCGCAATCTAAAAAGAGCAGTTAACATTTTAAAATTTAGTGAATTTGTAAACATTTATGAAGTGATTTGAATTCAATAGCATTTATTTAGCTTAAAGTGGATTGTCACTAACAGATCATCACGAAATTTTTGATTAAACTAACAATTTAGCAATTTATGGTATTTACTTTCTGACAAAAGATGCAACATTTTTTTATCTTTGTCCAAAAAATTCCCATTTTTTCCCCTCGCAGAAAATGTGTTACCCTACTATATCGTTTTGTTTTTTTTTTTTCTTTCAAAAAATATCGCCCTCTAAAGCTAGGCACTGTGTTCTTTTGACGGGCAAAACATTACAAGAGGCATTGCTTGTTCATTAAAAAATTTAGCGGCATTACTAGCTTTAATACTGTCTGGTGGAAAATTTAGTTTCAAATTTCATGACTATTTTTTTATATGTAATTTCAGCATAGACATTTTTGTCTAATATAAGTCTAGGGATTCAAATTTGACTTCTTTTCCTATTTTAATTAACAGCGTTTCGAATATTTAAATTAATGGCGGTTTCTTTTCTGCCCAAATTTATGACAGTTGAATCTTGAATCATTGAATTAAGGATGTTCAAATATTGTGCAATATAAACAAACATTCGCTTCGCGTTCTTCCAAAAATTAAAAGTACGTAGCTTTTATATCGATTTCTTGTATTTTCAAGCCAAACAAATATAGATTTACATTTCCTATTAAATGAAGTGCACATCTTTTTTAGCATGCATATTTTTATATGTAAACGGTAAAATATCGCCTTTTTATATTCTTTCTGAACAATTAAATGTCAAAGTAATGTCAGAGGACCAGGGTAACATTTTTTAAATGTTGTGACCTGGCAAAGTAATAATTTTTTCAGAAAATGAATCACTGTGGACATGTTTATATATTGATTACAAATTTACCACTGAGCTTATTCGCTTCCTATTGTACAAAACTTGTTTTTGAGGACTAATATACGTCTTTTCCCTAGGATAAGCATACTACACTTTCAAATTGGGATGCTACATTTTTATAGAGTTGCATCCTGAAAAGGCAACAATCAATGCTCGGTTCAATTATAAAGATTGATTCATTTGCAATTAATTTTTCCGACAGAGACTATGACAGGTGACAGGTTCATAATGGAAAGATTAAGTGCAACTAAAGTCTATCTTTTCGCTGACATTTGGTTCCAACAAGATGGCGCTATTTGTCCACAGTCCGTGAAACAATGACATTTATTGCAAGAACAATTCAAGTGAAGAGTTAACTTCATGCTTCGAATCATGACCGCCTCATTCAAATTGTCAAAACTCTGATTTTTCCCTTTGGGACTACGTAATGTAGAAAGCTTACATGGATAAGCCACCTATGATTGAGGGATTGAAAGTCAGTCGAAATGCTTGAACGGGTCATCAAATGAATGGAAACTGTCAGACGCATATACACCAAATTTTTAAAGAAAAAACCGTTAGAAAATAAATGTGAATGGTTCTATTGCACGATAATGAAGGTTATCCGGCAATTTTTTTTTATTTTTCTTTCTGAAAAAAGTACCTATCGAAGAATCACCCCTTATTTGATAGCAACATTTGTGTTCGTATAAGATGTTATGAAGTACTTGTTATCGGAAAAAAAAAGAAGTTAATGATGAAATAAAAGTGATATATATGGACTCTTGATTCTCATAATCCACTGTTGGCCTAATAATTCCTATGTTTAGCAACAACAGCTACACATTTTTGTGTTCACTACGGAAAGCTAAATAGTACTTGCTTGCTTTATTTACATTACAGGCGATGCCTTAGATTGACGAGCACGATTGTTCAAAACGAGATCCGAAAGCAGTATCACTGGTTAAGAAGAACAAAGGTGCGCTTCAAAACCGAAGATGGGCTGTTAATCAGCTGATCCCGATTGGAATTTAAGTGTATTATATTCTGCTATTTAAAAAAGGTATTGAGATATGTATAGCAACTATTGGGTCTTTCACTCAACGCTTGTATGATACTGTTGAAAGACTAAAGTACATTCTATCTATCAACCTAATGATTCACCAACTGACCAGATATTTAGACCACCAAATCCTAGAGAAACAGGTCGTTGTCTAAACTGTATGAGAATATGCCTCAGTTTGATATTCCTGCAAAGTAGATACGTCTTTGTAGGACGATGTCACTGAAGTCTTCAAGTAAGAATAAGCAAAAGTCTGAATGAGCAATTTTCTGCTAAACAAGGATTCAGACGATGCGGCAACCTATCATGCGACCTCTTCAATGTATCGTTTGAGATGGTTATGAGGAAAGCTGTACACTCCAAAGAAAGACTCATGCTACTTGCGCACGTCGATGATGAAAACATCATTGGCTTATATGTAATTGCAGCCTTCTCAAACATTGAGTACAAAACCAAGTTAATTTTTTCGACCAACAAGAGTCTACCTTTTTGGATTGCTGCACGAACGTTTACAACTATAATTTTGGAATGGTGGATGAATTCTTTTACTTCGGCTCCGCCGTGCATAATTCTTATGATGTTAGCTCGGAATATTAAAGACATTGCTTGCGAACAGATGTTATTACATCTGTCACATCAGCGACATTTTCGCTGATTAGAGTACCCATTTCAAAAGTTATGTGATTTGATGAACATATTTTATTTTATTAAGTGATTCAAAATATTACGTCTTGCCTATTCGTACATAAACCTAATAAGCCTAATGTTGCAATTCGTCGAGGTTGCACGAAACTTGGTTGCGATATTCCCCATTTTCAATCCTAAATCATTCTGCAGGAAATATTATTAATGGTGAAATAGAAATAGGCATCCATTTAGTCTGCCAAACGGCAGCCGATCATTCGGACATATTTCAATTTTAAAGAGTCCTAAAACGTATTTCGTCTTAGGATATCCAGAGTTTAACTGATCTTCTCTAATGTGCTGCATAAATCTAATCCAAATAACAAATTTGCAAAAATCCGATAACTTATACCCATTATTGAAAATTTTAAATAACCGATTCGCAATCGAAACGTTTTTATACCGGCTTTATTTTAATTATAATTACATATTATAATTATGTAATTATATTAATATTATTAAATTATATTACTATTATGTGCGCAAGTTCTCGCTGTTTTTTTTTTTTTACAAGAATTCATCTTTATTATGAAAACATGTTTACAAATGATTCAATAAAAGTACTGTACATCGCTAGCTACTACTTTCCCCATCTTTCCGACAGAACTCGAATTCCGTCACGGTAAAATTGTTCATCTTTTAAGACTATCCATGAACCTAGCCATTTCTTGATGTCGTCATATGAGTGGAACTGCTGGTCAGCCAGACCGTGTGCAATCGAACGGAACAAGTGATAATAGGACGGCACGATATCTGGAGAATATGACGGATGGGGTAAGACTTCCCATTTTAGCGCTTCCTGGTAGGTTTTACCGGGCTTGGCCACGTAAGACCGACCGTTGTCATGCTGATGAATCGCTTTTCCGTGCCTCTCCTGAATTGTGGGCGTTTCTCGCGCAGAGCTCCCCACTTTGTTTCACTTAAAGCAGCATTTTCGTAAACGTTTTGAAGCTCTTGATGAGCTTCAACCGCCGTTTTCTTCGATTGAAAGAAGAAAATCAATACTTCCCAAATGGCACAAAATAATACATATTCACACAACCAAAAGAATATGACGTCAAAAGAAAATCATTACTGTGTCGAGGCGGTATGTTTACCATGTGCCTAAGCTTAGCTCATGCCGTCTATGGCGGAATCGACTAGCCATCTATTGACAAATAGCGGGAACTTAGTTGAGCACCAATATTTAGATTTGTCGACAAATTCGCGCAAATTCTCGAAAATTTTAAAATATCCCACCATCAAAATATTTTTCAGACGCATTTCCGAGAAAGATTTCAGTTCTGGCATCAAAGTCTCTTATGTTTTTATCGACTGAAAACAGCTGCCTCAAAGTGGTAATTTGAGTTTTGCAAAGAGATCAAAGTGTGCCCGATACATATCTGGGGAATACGGTAGTTGTTCGATTATATAATTTGAGTTTTTGGACAGAAATTCGTTCACAATGATCCATGTAATCCATGTAGTTTTTCCTAAAATCTGGCCTTATTCGTGCAATTTGCTTTTCTAAATGCCGCATTACGGCCACATATTTTTTATTTACTGCCTGCCGATTGCATTACATGTCGATGAAAACAGTCAATTTCACCATGGCTTTTGGTCGACTTTAATGTAGTTTTTTCAGTTTCGCCTCAGTTGAATCTCGCCATTCCGAAGCTTGTTGACTGCTTTAAATGTCCAGCTTGTAATCCCATGTTTCATAACCATTACGAATGTGGAGTCGGATTCATCTGGCATGCCTTCAGTGATCTTTATGTTATTGGGTTTTTGTTAAGAATTGATTCGCGGAACTTGGAAAGCTTAGTCGATATCTCGCTCAAATCTGAATAACGATTTTCAGCCACAATTTCCTTCACATTTCGACCACTTTTGAATGCACAGTCCACTTAAAAGCATGTGTTTGGATAAAGTTGGTCCAGCGCAAGCCTTTTGTAATATTTTCAGCGATCGACACACATAATTTAATTTGCAATG
>JAHXMU010000251.1:2408228-2423566 GCA_019455685.1 Philornis downsi
AGATTTGAAATAAAACCTAGTTTTTAATGTAATTTCAAACAAAATTTGTATTGATACTCATATATTTAAAAATAAAAAATGTAATATACTGTTGTGATACCGGAATATCGAAAATTACTTCGGCTAACTGATTTCAAATTTTCAAATTTATAGAAATTGTAAACAAGTAACCGATATAACTAAGTATCTGATTCACTGTTGTATCTTACACTTACGTGTTTGTCGTATTTAATTTTATCATTGTTCAACAGGTGGCTATGGCGTTGATTTTGCTTATGACACAGATACAGCAGAACAAGGAATCGAGATAGTCGCTGCGGGCTTAATTACAAATGGCGTTACATCCTTCTGCCCCACAGTGGTCACCTCACCAAAAGAAACATATCGCAAAGTGTTATCCCAACTGCCAAAAGTGACGAGAGGAGCTGGTGTTTTAGGATTTCACTTGGAAGGTCCATTTATTAGCATTAAGAAAAAGGGAGCCCATGCAGAAGACTGCATTAAGCAGTTGAATGAGGTGACATTTACCTCATCAGTCAACTACATAGAATCCACTCATATTAAATGATGTTCTCCACTTTTTTACTACAATTCAAGGGATATCAAAGTATAATTCATACTTATGGGACATTGGAGAATGTGAAAATCGTTACGTTAGCCCCTGAAATCGACGTAACCGGCGAAGTTATCAAAAAGCTTACAGACAATGGAGTAACCGTAGCATTAGGCCACTCGATGGCAAATTTAAAGGATGGGGAATTGGCGATTCAAAATGGAGCCACACTTATCACTCATTTATTTAACGCTATGTTACCTGTAAGTACCGCCTGACCCATATGGGTTTGTCGCAGTCTATACAAATCCTATTCTAGTTTCATCACCGGGATCCGGGGCTCGTAGGTTTGCTTGCATCAGACGCCGTGCCGGAAGGTCGGATTGTATACTTTGGCATTATTTCGGACGGTGTTCACACTCATCCAGCTGCATTGCGGATTGCCCATCGCACACACCCAAACGGCTTGTGTCTGGTTACTGATGCAATTTCCGCCCTAGGCCTAGAAGAAGGCATACATCACATTGGTCAACTGAAACTTGAAGTGAGGGACTCGAAGGCTTTTATTGCCGGCACCGAAACGCTTTGTGGCAGTATCGCACCTATGGACGAATGCGTGCGCATCTTTAAGAAATCGACTGGTAGTGTACAATTTAGTATTCCCTAATGCTTTGTTGCTATACTTCTTTTTACCAGGATGCTCCTCCGTGTACGCCATCGAAGCGGCCACTCTGCACCCCGCTAAATGCCTAAACGTTGAAAAATCCAAAGGGACACTTGACTTTGACTCCGATGCCGATTTCATTTTCCTGGATGATGATCTAAATGTCTTATCAACGTGGATCGATGGCAAATGTGTTTATTGTTCAGACGCTGCCCAAACGATGTTCAAGTGCGACAAATCCTAATGCTTTTATTTTGAATCCTTTTGTCATTGCTTTTGTTGTCTCAATAAAATGAGTGCCTTTGAAAAACCTATTATTTGGCCATTTACGAATTCAAATCTTGCATTATAGAATGCCTAACACAGGGAGTTCGTCGAAAAGGTATACTACTTTGTTTTGCCGCCATTTTGGTAAACATTAGTATTGACAGTTCATATTTGACAGTCGTGAAGTAGAGACGTGGCAACCCCGATTTTCATGAAAAAAATCATAATGAGTGACGCGGCACATTTTCATTTCAATGGATATGTGAATAAACAGAATAGTCCGTTCTGGGCAATGGAAACCCCTCAAATTATTCATCAGTCACCTTTGCATCCATTAGAAGCGACAGTCTGGTGTGCAATTTGGTCAGGAGGAATCATTGGACCTTACTTCTTTGAAACTGAAAACGGCGTAATAGTAACTGTCAATGGGGAGCAATATCGTGATATGATTGAAAACTTTTTAACGCCACAACTGCATGATTCGGGCTTGATTAACATGTGGTATTAACAAGACGGTGCCACATCGCATACAGCCAGGATTACAATGGAATTGTAACGGTCGCCTGATTTGACTGTTCCGGACTTCTTTTTGAGCAGACCAGAAACACTTGAGCAACTCAAATAAAATATTCGTGATGAAATTAATGAAATACCGCGTGAAATGTGTGATAATGTTATCAAAAATGTACTCAAAACGCCTCGCATTTGTGAGGCTAACTGAGGCGGTCATTTATCTGATATTGTATTCCATACATAATTGCCGACATTAAATAAAACATTTATCAGTATAAGATCCATTCTCTCTTACTTAATCAAAAATTATACACAAACAAAGTGTTATATCCGGACGGACACCCTGTACTATTGCATATTTTTGTTCAGCGCCAAGTAAAAAAATGTATTTCTCAGCTCTTGCCTTGGCAATGGTTGATGTTTCCCTGCCAATTAACAAAATAGTAGTTTCTGTTCTCCTGCTTCATTAAATCCCTTATTTGTAAGAGTGAATTTTGTTATGGGTCGTTGCATGGCACTACGCTGTATGAGGCCGACTAGCTCAAGTTCGGCGGTTTCCTCCGAGGCGTGAATTTCTCCCAACAGCGTAGCCCTATCGTCCCTCACAATTATAGAATACACTAATCAACAAGTACTATCACACAACACAACACACCACTCGGAAGGAAGATCTTTTCCTTCAGCCGCTCTTTCCCTGCCATAGCCGCAACAGTTCCTTGTCGTATCCCGCGGCCCCTTAATTCCGCCACTTTTCACTTACCTTCTTACATCACCACCCCTAGTAAGGCTCTATCCTAATAATTTCATTTCTTTCTATTTCAATACATACTTATTTATTACTTTAAACTGCTCAAAAAAAAAACTATGCAAATAATTCGGTTTTAACCACAATTTTTTTTTTTTTTTTTTGAATCCTTTTAACAGTTCAATAAATTCAAAATTAAGGCAAGCCAAAATATCAATATTTAAACAAAAAAAAATTAATTACATGCAACAAATAATGAGACAACAACCTAACGCCAAAAGGTAACGATACACGCATTTCAGTTCTGTTTTAGTGTTAAACACCTGATAATTTCCTCACTTCCCCCTACAATCTTAATTACTACCGGGAAACAATCTATCTGACGTTCCTAGGCCTGAGGGAGCTCCCTAAAACCTAATCTTTTGCGCTTCAAACCGGTGTTTCCAGTATGTCGGATGAAGTGAATATTTGTAAGATTTATTAATATGCGAGATATACTTATTATTATGCGAGATATACTTATTATTATTATTATATTTTTTTTTAATCATTAATCGCCTTTTTTTTGGCGTCACGTTTTACAACACTCACTATTACTGAACTTTATATTTTCACTTAATTCTATTCCATACATTTATCCTATTTTTTTTTTTATATTCTTATTTCTTAATTTTTTTACTTTTTTACTTTTAATTCTTTGGGTGGACCTGTCAATTTTCGTACATTTGCCTTTTTTTTATTTCTTTTGTATTGGTATTTCGGACCACGACCACTGTGCACATTGGTTACCTGTTTTCAAGGACTTGGGCAAACCTTTTTAGCGGTACCAGAACCTTCGGCTACCCTCGTAAAATTCTCTGGTCTCCGCTACTGTTTTTGTTGTATTGGTGGCCCTATTCCACCCGGAGATCAGTTCTGAGTGTCCACCGTGCCTGTAGTTTTAGGGAATTTCGGCTCCTATTTTATGGCACTGTTCTGCGTACTTATTCCCAGATGGGACAGGTTAACTTTTTTGTTTACTACACCCGTTTTTTCAGTATAAAATGTTAAAAAAAATCAAATAATATAATATCCTCTTGGGACGGAATACACTTCTTTGCGACTTAAATTTACTTGCCGTCGCACCTTTTTTTTTAACTTTCCTGGCCACGGGGTGGTTTCTCTGACTTCTCAATACCAACTAACTATCCTACCCTTTACCTCTACTCAACTTAACCCTTCGACCACCATTTGGACTTCCAATCGAGCCATCTTTTCAAATTATTTCCCGCCAACCTTCCCCATGTCCGTCTCTTTCCGGCAATTTCTAAAACGTTGCTACAGTTGTCTTCTTTTCTACCAAGATTGGGCTCTGTATTCCCCACGGATATCTGAGACCGGAACCCGTATAAAAATTCAAAATGAAATTTAAATTTCATTCATGAGTGGGTTGATACGCCGTTCACACCAACAACAAAAAAATTGATTACTCAGTCAGCTGTTGTCCCTTTATAATATTATATTTGGGGTAAGCATGGTTCAGTATATCGTCCCAACTCTTCAATTTCCTTTATAATATTTTGTCTTTTTTTTTCTTTTTAGCAACCTTTAACACCATGGCCTTATGAACTGGTGCTCGTCAGTCATTCCCAATCTTGTTGCCGACATGGCGTGAAATTGCACATGGTCATTGGAACCAAAAATAAAAAATAATGAACGCCAGCAAGGGACTGGGTACGGATGTGAATTATCGCCTTCGCCAGCTACAACCCTCCCGTTCATTAAAAGTTTTGAGCACGGACAAAAAGTTAAGTTGGTTTCGTGCCTCCATGCTGGAAAAATGGCACACCCTGGCAAAGCTCCGCGCAGAATTTTTTTTTTTTGCATCTAGGCGATTTGGGCGGCACGCAGACCCGCAACAATTTTTTGATAAGTACAAGAACGGACCTGGCTATTAAGCTGCTATTAATGATGATCACTTCCAGATAGTAAACTTCTAACATAACGTAGTTATTTTATTTAGCATGCAACGTTATTAGTGTATTTTATGCAAAGACATATTTGGAATGGCAGCTCAAAAATATTATTAACGGTTTCTCCCGCAATCGAATTTAAATTAATCAAAATTAATTTCGCATTTGCGGCATTTCGGGTACAAATTGCATATTTGCATACGTTATATTGGGTTGTCCGGAAATTAGTTTCGTGTTTTAATGAGCATGAAAGGCGATTTTCTTTTAGTGGGTAATATTTTGTTGAATTATATATTATTCGTTCTGCACCACTGCCTATAGCATGACTCCATGCTTACAAAATTTTCCTTGACAACAAAAAACTGATCTAGGCGATTTTTGAGCTTCTCGTAAAAGTTTTACCGTGTAAAAAATTTTATAGAGGCCGGAACAAGTAATAATCTAATGGTGCCAAATCTACATTCCGAACTTTACATTTTTTATCAAGTTACCAAACTTGTATGAGGACTCCCATTATGTTGGTTTCGTGTTATCCTGTAGAAGAATAAAAAACGATTCCCTTGAAATCTCACTCAACAGGCAGCATCACATTTTGTATGAATATTGTATTTCGAGATGCGTTCAGCCGGTTTAGCTCTTTTACGACATGATCTCTTGCGTTTAATATTATTGTAAACAATCCATTTCTCATCCCCAGTGATGATGCACTTAAAAAAAGGATCATCCTATGATCATAGACGTCAATGTGATAGGTTTGAAATTTAAACTTGCCATTTCAAATGATTATGACCAGTCGAATGCGATAAATTTAATTTTTCGGAGTTGTAATTCACCGATTTGCATCAATTACTGTCCTTATTGTGTCTTCACCAACTTCATCTGGCCTTCCGCAACATCATAATTGACGGATTGAAATTTTGCAAACCAAACATAGAATTTTTTTTTTTTGTGGTTTAGGAGCAAACCCGTAATCACAAACAAGCCTACCTATATCAGCTGTCAAATAATTTAACAAACAAAAGTTTTAAAAATTTATCGATGTTTCAAATTGAGAAACATTCAAATTGTCAACATACGTCAAGTTATTGCCGAGATACAGCCCAAAATGTGCAAAAAAGTGGTCGAAAACTACATCAAAGGATGCATTGCTGCAACCAATCCAGAGGCTGTTATTTAAATGACATTGTATTTCATAATAGCAGGTCCAAACATTATTTGAAATAAAAATTTCATTGAAATCATAGATTTATGTGTGCTTTCTTTAACTTTACTTCTGAAACCGAACAATTAATATAAACAATTATGCCTTAGAATGCATTTAACTTTGTTTTCTGTAGGACAAAGATGAACACTGTGAAATATGAAATTTTTCCAAATTTAAAATATGAAATGCAATCTGCTTGTACAAAGAAAAGTATGCAGAACATCAAAATTACTTGTCCTTTTCAACATGATCTCAATGAAGTAGGCTTCACTAAAAAGATGAAGATTGAAAGATTTGTCAAGTGGATAAGCGGTTTAGAGGTTCTGAATGGAAGCACTATCAGCGCAGAATAATCAGAAATATTAATTAAAATTTGGACAAAAATCAGTAAAGTTATTCTGTTAATAACTATATCTACGACTATATCTAGGAATATATGGGTTAAATTTATCCCGATGACTTTTTTCGGATTCGGTCTTCGAATTACGGATTAGATGAGAGAAATAATATTTCGATAAATCAATCAATTTTTATGAAAGGTACCAAAAGGGTCGCGGCATCGCCGTCTATTTTCAGTATCAGAACAAGGTTCACCAAACGCATGACCTATGTCAAGTTAGAGTAAATTCACAGTGAAACGCCTTGAAAAATATGAAACTTGAGATATATGGGTTATATCGGCTCTCAATTTGGAAAGTGCTAGAAGGGACCTTCGTTCATCGTCAATTTTTGCTCAAGCTCAAGCATTACCAAGTATTATAAAATAATACAAGGACAAACTTTCTGTGCAGACTACTTTCACAAACCCTTGCCGTGTACCAAATTTAAGAGAATTTATTGCAACTGGATGAACGATATGAGCCTAAGAATGTATGGCTTATATGAGAGGCAGCATTAGAAAGAAATAAAATGGACCTATTGGTGCGCAACTAAGATCTCGCTGTTTTTTTTTTTCTTTATAAAAATGCAACTTTATTATGAAAACATGTTTACAAATGATTCAATGAAGGTATTGCCCTTCGCTAGCTACAACTTTTTCCCATCTTTCTGGCAAATCTCGAATTCCGTCACGGTAAAACATCATCTTTTAAGGCTATCCACAAATCTAACCATTCCTTGACATCATTATGTGAGTAGAACTGGTCCCACCAAACACAAAGAATAACCTTCGCAGTATGAATATTCGGCCGAGGCGATGACGTAGAAGCATGACTGGGCAACCCCCATGACTTTAATTTCTTTGGATTGCTGTATTCCCGTTACAGTACGATAAAGAAACCAATTCCTTTTTGTCGCTGAAATAGTTGATCACAGGCGAAAAAAGGACGCTCAAAGTCCCTTGGCTTAAACTCACATGGAAGTTCCTTGCTTTTGAATCATTCCCAAAGCATGCAATTGCTTTGAAATGGTTTGGCGGGTAACTCCTAATACTGAAGCAAACTCTACCTGCGTTTGACGCAGCAAGCAATGCAATGCCGTCAATTCAGTGTCTACGAAGGGTTATCGTCCTCCTTCACACGAAAGGTCGGCAACATCAAAATCCCCGTCTTTTAAGCAACGAAACCAATCTCGAGACGTTGTTTCACTTAAAGCAACATCTATATAAACATTTTAAAGTTCTAAATGAGCTTCAGTTGAAAGAAGAAAACCAATGGTACAAAATCATACATATTCACACAATCAAAAGAATATGACGTCTAAAGAAAATCACTATTGTGTCGAGGCGGTATGTTTACCATATGCCTAAGCTAGGCTCATGAAGTTTATGTTATGGCAGAATCGACCACCACTTACAGCTGGCGCCATCTATTGGCAAACAGCGGGAACTTAGTTGCGCACCTAATAATCCTGTTTTTATCACATTGACGGTGATTTTTGTCACTTTTGACATTCTTTGGCTCAGCTGATTAAATCATATATTATACATAGCTGACATTGCAAGCTTTAATTTGTGGTACGCCACAACATTTTGAGTTATTAATGTACTTTTAAATCGCACTCCGAATATGGGGACACAAAGGAGCAATATCAGCATATTTTACTCTTTTATTCCCGAAAAGGCAAAAAAGCTAGGTATGTACAGTTCAGAATTAAATACAGTTTATGGGAATAGTCTTCTCTCTCTAGGAGATAGTAGTGTAGGACACAGGACTGTGCACCCTTTCTTATAATTTGCTGGATAATTAGTTCTTGTTTAGACATGCAATGTTTGCTACGCATATGTGGAAATGTATGACAAGAAAACCGCCCTCACGCTGAGTTAGATTTACATTACACTGGTTTACAAATTTGAAAAAAAAAATTTAACTGCAGAAACGAAGCATGTTTTGTAACTGTAGTCAGGGAGATCGTGTGTTACGGATTGCTATGTGTGTGGTGAATATGTGGTTGGAAAAAGGATATTCAATATCAGAATCATTAAAATATATTTACATTATTTTGATTTTGCGGTCAGAAACTTGAACAGCCCGCAGACAACGACAATGCTTACAATAATTGCAGAACTGTTTTATATAAGTAGTCAAGAAGATCTACATATATTTCGATTTTTCAATTCCAGTACTTTGGAGAGAATTAAGTAAACACCAAACCGATTGTTTTTTTTTTTTTTTTTTTTTTTTTTTTGTTTAACAAAAGTTGCTGGATTCAATATGATAAATCGAAAAATATTACTTACGCGAATGTTCCATCGGTTTCCAAACCAGTTCAACGTTCCCTAAATGATCCATCACCAGTCATTCCCAGTGCTACGAGTAGTGAGTCCGAAACATCTTTCACCAGTAGTGGTAGTTTGTATCAGGCTGATGATGAATTCGGGATTTACATTTAACGAAGCAAGATACAGAATTATTATTATTTCAAAAAATGAACCAGCTATATAACAAAACTGAATGGAGGTTATTTATTGATGGCTCTAAGTACAGTTTAAAGACTCTTTTTTCATAATGGGAATGAAAAACCATCCATACCAATTGCTCATGCCGTTAATACAAAGGAGAATTACGAATCAATAACTGAAATTTTGACTTTACTCAAATACAATGATAATAAATGGAAGATCTGCGGCGACCTTAAGGTGTATGATTTAAATTCCTTTCTATATATAGTATAGACCATCGTAAATAGCTATAAATTAATCTGTTTCAGGTCATTGGTTTGTTGACTGGTATACAAGGATGTTTCACAAAATATTGTTGTTTCCTTTGTGTAAGGAATAGTCGCGCTACATGTCATCATTACGTCAGAACAGAATGACCAAAAAGAACTGAGTATTAAGCAGTAAAACAAGACATCAATAAACCATTAATTGATCCAAATAACGCTGCACATAAAATTAGGCCTTTTTAAGAACTTTTTCAAGGCTCTGGACAAAGATGGTGCAGCATTTGAATATTTGTTAGCGGCTTTTCCTAAAATTTTATATGCTCAAATTAAAGAAGGCATATTTGTTGGCCCTCAAATCAACAGAATCAGAATGATGACAATTTTTCACAATAAATATTGGAGAAAGAATATATGCAGCCTAAAAATCTTTCAAGAACATCGTGAATAGTTTTCTTAGAAACAATAAGAGTGAAAAATACAGACAAATTGTTGCTGAATTATTGAAAAATTGTCACGAGGTGAACGAGTGTCACTCAAAATGTATTTTCTTCATTCGCATTTAGATTTTTTTCCACAAAACCTAGTTGCGGTGAGCGACGAACAAGGGGAGCGTGCTCATCAAGATTTAATGAAAATCCATAGAAATTATCAAGGATTTTGGGACAAAAGTATGCTGGAAGACTATTGCTGGACCGTAATACGTGAGACCGAACCAACAAAATACAAATCCACCCACCAAATTACCCTGGGAAAAATATTTGGTTGCTCCAGTCCAAAACCTTGTTGGCTAGTATTATCATTTTTTCTATTTTTTTTTTGTCTTCACAGTATAAGTTAGTTAAGATTTCTCCGTTATGTAGTTCTTAAGTAAAGATATTTTCAATAAATGTCAGTGCCTTACACACACTTAAGGATAAAATATTTAAAACTGTATTCTTAGCATAATGGTCCTTCGACGAAAAAGCAGTCATCCCCCATCTGAGGTAAGAGACCAGAAAAAAAATAAACACGCTGTCATAAGGGCTGCAAAGAAGATGAAATAATCCGGACAAATTAAAAAATAGAGGGCTATTTTAGGACACAAAGTCTCGAAAAAATATATATAGCCAAAATAAATCAAATATTCTAATTAACGGTAGAATAAAAATTACAAATGCTAACCGAAGCAGATTTAGCATTAGATTCTCAGTCTCATGAAAAAAGCAAGGATACGAAGGAGTTTCAAGAGACATGGAGAATATTTGAAGTAAACTATTCAAAGTTACTGAAACTTTATTCGAACTACGACCACCAGTACTTTAAAGAGAACGTTTATCAGACCCTATTGGAAGCTTATAAAAAATTAAGCCGAAGCAATTATGTCCGGTAGGACATGAAGTGGAAACAAAGATTAAAGAAGAAAAAACAAGTACCAACAACAAGTACCCATCGAGCTCATAGAGGAACCCGCACAAGATTACCGAGGCCAATCAATGAGGATTTTGAAAGATTGGAACGAAAAATAATAGGAATGGATGAACTATTGTTAGGAGCCGAAGAGAATTTAGCGATAAAAGATCCAACGGATTTGTGAAAGTTTCATAAGCCAATAGACTATGAATGGGAAATTGTTGAAGACATCAATACAAATCTGGAAAAAAGTTCCGTAAAAGTTTTCCTGGCTACAAACGGCTTAAATACAAAGCGTTCGAGGTTTCTTCAAAAATTGATTGAGAAATGAATGACTACAGGAAGGAAGATACTTGTAAAAGAATTCCATTACCAGAGGTGCGACTACCAAATTTTTATGGTATTGACAAAGACTGCCATCATTCTGCTCAGAATAATTCATGATCGGATGTCGGATGATCGGATACGGAAGTTGGGGACGAAATCGGTGTCCTTTTAGCTCATATTGTTTTAAAGATTCATTTCAATTGATGCTGAAGAAAGGAAGAAATTCGCAAACAAGGAGAAATTTTGTTACAAAAGCCTCCAACACTATATGGCAATTAAATACACCAAGGATGTCCGCTGCAATCAATGCAATGGAAGCACTCATCATACGTTGCTGCACCAAACTTACAACAAAAGAATTTAAAGAGTGTCTACCAACATGGTTTATGAGATGAAAAAGGCGATCCTCGCAGATGCTCAGTTTGAGTTACTGCGCACATTGACGGACAGTGCATCACAGTCAACAATTGTATCAGTAGAGACAGCTCATTTGCTAAAGCTGCCGTGGAGGAAATCAAGGACGGAAATTAGTGGAATTTCTACAAATCAACTCGAGATGTCGAAGAGTAAAATTGTAATTGAAATTCATCTCAGTTCAAGTACAACAAAACCCTGCCGAATGAATCATTTGTGGTAAATCAAAACGATTGGAAAAACTATATGTTAGCTGATCCTCATTACAACAAAAACGAAGGAATAAATATCATTCTAGGAACTGACGTTTATCTAGGTATCATGGAGCAACAAAATTTAAAAATTGGTGTTATGTTGGCCCAAGAAAATAAATTGGGCTGAATTATATATATCGGATAATATCCAGAAATCCACTATAAGCGCAGAAGACCAAGATCGTTTTTGGGAGGTGGAAGAATATGATGTATAGGTAGATACACAACAACAAACTGAGAACCAATTATGTGAGGAGAAGTTTACCAACACAACAAAAATTGATATTGATAGACGATTTATTATGTCAATTCCGTTCAAGGATAATAAAACTTTGGGTGAGACCAGAAAACAAGAATATTTAAAACTGGGGCATGTGGTACCTACAAAAGATGTCAACAGAGGTCTGTTCTACATGCCACATCAAGCAGTTTTTAGAGAAAGCAGACTATTTCCACAAAGTGTGTTCAATTCTGAACAAGTATACCGGGATATCCGTGACGTGTATGTTTTGAAATCCTTAAGACAACTCACATGCCAAAATTGGTTCACGAGACTCCGTTCTGGAAATTTCACGGAGTACGAAATCAAGGGCATTATCAAATGGGACCAAATAGCTGTCTGTTCGAGAAGTTGCAAACTGAATTATTGGAACCCATTCGAAACGGCTACGAGCAGACACATGAAATGCTACGAGCAGACACATTGACATTTTTCGGCAGTTGAATTGCGCCTTGTCGTGGATTGCGTTGAATTCTGGCTTTCGCCGTTCGAACCATTTCTGGCGAAACAAACCATTTTAATGCTACCAGTATCATTATAACATGTAATAGTCCGTTCGACACACAAACATTTTGCCCACACGTAAATGTCGTAGCTCATTAGCAATGGGTGTTTGCGATTTTCCAGTCAAGTGCAATGTAATGACACTGTTGCATTTGAATTCAATTTCGATAACACACATAGTTTTAAAAAAATGTGTGCACTGCCATTAGACTCTTGGTTGCTACAGCGGCGTGAAGTTGGTAATATCATAAAAAAAAAGATGATACCACCTCGCCATCAGTCTTATCCATCGCTTATTAGACTCTGTCGAGTATTAAATGTGAAAGCTGAATTCTATTTTACATTCACACTACGAGAAGATCTGGGGAAAACAGATCGACACATTTCTTTAATTTGTAAAGTTGCATTCATCAGTTCGATATGGCTAAAACTGTAAAAAGCCGTGGCCTAGTTTCGTACTTATATGCTTATGCTTATACGTCTTTGTAGGATAACATTGACCGACATGAATCTTTCAGTGAGGAGTGACAGAAATTTTACACTAAACATTCATTCGACCTCTTCAATACACTGTTAGAAAAGATTATAAAGAAAGCAGCAGTTAAACTAATGGCACAGACTTCATTGGCGAGAAGAAGAAGACTGCGAAATGGTACTATATGTTTCTCAAGCACTGAAAGGGTGTCAACAAAAATAGACCTGCTGATAAACGAGGACAAGAAAAAGTTATATTTTTCGACAAACAAAGCCTACTCGTTTAGGATGTGAGACCGGAGCATAGGAGAATTGGCAATACTAGCAAACAGATGCTACTATAGGCTTAGTATGCAATTTAATGACATAGCGCTCTCTCTACGAAGAAAAATTCAACTATACCAGGCGCCGGGTCTACCAGTCTTGCAGTATGGCGCACAATTCTGGGTTATGACATAAGCGGATTAATCTGTTCTGAGAACCTTCAAAAGGGAAGTACTCAACTAAATACTCGACGTTGTAAAGTGCGTCAAAATATAGCGATTGCGTTGGTTGGCTCATGTTTAAAGATAATGCACAGAAGACCGAAACACTTGGAAATATATTTTCTGGCGCATAATACAATAGATAAGAATTTCTATTCTAGTCGCTATGTAAGAAGAAGAAAAGTTAGTATCAATTTCATATTATTTATCTAAATACAGGGTGGCGCAATAGAACGTGCATATTGCATCATCTTTTTTTGCGGGGTAGAAAAGGCGCGGGCGGGGGGGCGCCTACATCGTTGGGTTGGCGGGCTCATGGAGTTTTAGTCGCTATGAATCACTTCGACGGGAAGCGTCGCGCATTTTACGAGAACTCTCGTTCATATATTGCTACTAGGCGACTATATTGTGCTGAATATGGAATACGGTGAATTAGTGAAGCTCCAAGTGCTAATTTAATTAAAATATGGGTAAAGCGTTTTGAAGAGACCGGTTCAACATTTAAGCCACAAGCAAATGGTCGCCCAAGAACATATAGGACCGAAGATAATGTTGAGAGAGTTATGGAGTCAGTACGAGGAAATCCACAAATGTCGACTCGCAAGAGATCGTCTGTCTTACAATTATCGCGACGAATTTTGGAACGAGTTTTAACATTGGATCTTAAACTGCATCCAATTAAGCTGCAATTAACACAAGAATTGAAAGAGTTTGACTTCATAGCAAGGCTCGCATTTGCTAATGAAATGCTTAATCGATTTTCCAATTTTGACAATATCCTTTTCTCTGACGAGGCTCATTTCCTTATGAATGGGTTCGTAAACCGTCAAAATTGTCATTACTGGAACAGTGAAAATCCCAAAATCAAACACCAGAAACCATTGCATAGTCCTAAAGTGACAGTATGGGCAGCAATCTCTGCGCGGGGCCAAAACGTCAATGTTAATACGGAACGCTATGTTATGTTGGACGGATTTTTGGCTCCAGAAATTGAAAGTTCAAGAATAGTGAATTCCAGAACTTGTTTCCAACAAGATGGAGCTACCTGTCACACATCAAATGACTCCCTGGCGGTGGTGAAGCAGATGTTCCCTGGCAGACTGATTTCGAAAAGAGGTGATATCCCATGGCCCCCACGTAGTCCAGACTTGACGCCTCTTGACTTTTTTTTTTTGTGGGGATACCTCAAACACAAAGTCTACAGTAATAATCCAAGAAACATCGTTCAGCTCAAGGAGAATATCCGTGGTGAAATGGCAGCCATTACACCAGTATTACTGAAGAAAGTTTTCAATAATTTTCGTTTGCGGTTAGAGGAGTGCCGTCGTAGAGAGGGTCACCATTTAGATGATGTTATTTTTAAAAAATAAACTCCATTTATTACTCTACAATGCCTTAGATTTATTTTAACCATACCTTTTGTATTTATTTTTTATTCTATTTTTTAAATATGCACGTTCTATTGCGCCGCCCTGTATTTGTTATTTTTTGCACAATTAAACAGGGACCTTTACGAAAGTTCAGTTCCGCTTAGGTTTTCATATTGTACACTTATTGAAATTACATTAGAAGTTTCTTTCAGATCATCCATATTCCAAACAATTCAATTCTCATTTTGATTTTGCATGTGAAACAAAATTAGAAAACCACATTGATTCTGTTTTTCTATCTAAAAGGGAATAAAGGACAGATATTTTACTTCGGGAAATTGTAACGAAAATACAATTTTAAACAGTTCTGTTTCTTAGTCTGAATCAGAAATTAAAACTCCTGTGGTTTCTTTTTTTGGCAAAGAAAAAGGTAAATAATTCAAATAATAAGGAATTAAACAGATACTCAAAAATCATTTGTTTTTTGAATTGAAAGTCTTGAAGCAAAACTAGAAAAACTTTTCATAAGCTGAGTCAGAATCAAAGTTATTTCTAATTTCCAAATTAATCTAAATCAAAATTATTTATAATTTAATTTTATATGTGTGAAATAAAAACAAAATTCAATACACTTGATTCGGTTATTGGAATTAAAATCAAAATTGGAATTTAATCGATCCCTGCAATTAAGTACATTTTCAAAACTTGATTGGTCGATGTGTAAAATTAAACAGTTTTCGGTCCCGAATTCTAGTATCCCATTTTATTATTTATCTGCCCTTTGAATCATTCTAATAACTTTCTGTCTGCGTTTTGAGAGTGAAAATGTCTTATTTAT
>JAHXMU010000251.1:2439534-2483614 GCA_019455685.1 Philornis downsi
TATGTATGTATATGTGTTTGTTTATTACAATTTCATATCTTTGTTTTATTCAAAATTGAGGCAGCGTTTTTATTTTTTACATTTCATTGTTTGTTTAGGAAAAAAATGAATTAATTAGAAATGGCTTAGTTAAATTCCAATACATATGTATGTATCTGTTTTTAATTTATTATATGAAACATTTAACATTTAACACAACACAAAACTAACACACAAACTCTTGCTATAATTAAGGTTTTTTCCTTTAATTTGTATTTTCTTTTAATTTTGATTCATTTAATTGGTTTTTATGTTTCTCTACCTATTCATTTCTACTTAATTCATTTTCTTATTTATTTTATTATGTTTTGTATTCTTTTTTTTTTCTTTTTCTTCTTCTTTTTGTTTGTTTATATTTTGTAATATTTTTATTGTTACGGTATCCTTCCCGATGGTAATTCAGAGAGTCATCTATTTATAATTTATATAATTATATGTTACTAACATCTGCATTTGTCACGGTTACGCACATGACACAACACATAAATTAAATTAGTTGTCAATTGTTTAAAGCAGTTTTAGAAACGCATAGACTTGTTTGTCTTATTCTTATAAATATCTCATGTTCAATTTCGTAACCGTCATATTGTTATCCGTAATAATTTGTTTTGTTACTAAGTGGAAGTGTAGTTTCAAGGAATATATAGTATATTGTATGCACATACATATATTTATGTAAATATATAGGTAATTAAAATTGGCAAATTCTACAATACAATGTCACAACGATTTCTGATTTCATTCTCATATTAAATATTTATATTAGTTTTGTTTATGTACTTGTGTGTATGCTTGTCTTATATATGTATATACATCTATATTACATTCGTAAATAAACGAATAAACAATTGCCGTGAAATAATGTAATGGGCGTTGTCATAAAACCGTATCAAGTTATTGCTTTTCTTTGAAATAAACTGTGTTACCGGCTCCTGTTGTCCAACCGTCTCTTATCATTTATAAGAATAAAATTTAGTTTTTATTGTAAATTCTTTATTATAAAGTAAAAACAAGTCAACTTTCTTTATGTTGCATGAGATATTTTATGCATTTCGTTAAATATTATTATCGTGACTATTATTTATGATAAAAAAATTTAATATTGGTCTTTTCCTTTTGTTTTGTGTCTTAACTACCAGTAAACCCTAATTGTGGAAACAAAACTTTTGTATTTTTTTTCTTTCATTTGCAATGACCTTAGTGATCTAATGTCAAATTGCATACACGTATACAAAAGGAATATATCTCATTTTTAAGATATACATTTTGTGATTCTGCATCTGCAAATTCCAGCGCTTACGATGTACAAATATAACTATTGATCTAGGACAAATATATTGTGCATGCGGACAAACAGAAAGTAACTACCAGCACTTTGAAAGCTTTCCATGGAATGCGCGCTAATCGTCGATGCGGGCAAATATTTTGCTAAGTGCTGAGAATTGCTTTCACTTTGTCGGGGTTTATTCGTACTGGTTGCAGGAATCAGAAGTAAAAAAGCCAATAAAATAGTTTAGTTTTTGTTTGTCTTTTATAATGCAAAAACAACCCAGAATTTCGATATTGGAAACAAAATTAAACTATGTTGTTTTTAATTTATAATATAAGTAGAGATACAATTTCCGAATTTCGTTCGTATCTATGTATAGCCTAATATATTATGAGTTTTATATATGTATGTATGTGTATATATTCTTTGTGTAGACACTGAGAAAATTTAGGAAGAATATGTTTTTGAGTTATAATGTACTATTTTTACGTCTTGTCATATTGATAACACACGATTTCTTGCACCGGCTCCACTGCCATTTCGTACACGGCCTATGGATTATGCAAATTTATTAGATCCTCTTCCCATCCTCCAATCTGGCATTATTATTCTGAATGGTCATATCTATAGAAAAAAATAATCCCTACGCGATGTTTTCTTTTTTACTCGGATTTAAGTTCTTTCGATAGCAAACACAAAATGAAGAATGAGAATTTAAAATATGTATACATAATTTAGAAAAATCATCATCATTATCTTGATATGTTATATAAACGTACGCATACAAAACATACATTTTATTCTTCTCCATTAAGAAATAAACTAATTCAAAAGAAACAAAATGCCCATCGTCCATCCATCCGCTCAATAAACTATGTACGATCGTATTAACTTTGTGCAAATGTTCATGACATTCTTATTCTCTCCTCTGGCTTTAGTTGAAATGTAAGTCCAAATGTGTTCCATCTAACTGTAAATTCCGAAAATCACCAATTCAAACCGAGTCAAACGATAGAAAAAAGTCTAATGATGGTGGGGAGTTGAAGAGTCTCCTGGGCATAATTTATTTGCATATAAATTTTCCAACGCTTTAAAATATTATTTATTCAATGAACATTGCATCAGACATAACTTAAGCAAAATTGACATTTCAATTATTTGAAACACCAGGGATCTAAAATGACCTAGGCAATACTATACAAGTTGAACGTCACTGATGGGACACTCCGCAAGTTTAATTTAAATTGCAGTTATCCTTCTTATGACACCCATCTCTATGGTATATGTTTCAAATTTCCCAAAAGTTACGGATCTATTATCTAGTCTGATTCTAATTTATAGCCGATGGTTTTTCAGAGTCCATGTCACAAATCATCGTGCAGAAAGATTAGAATATTAAACAACTTAAAATTTTCAAAAAAATAAAGTTTTATTAAAAAAAAATTAAATAAATTATTACAAATTATGTATATATTTTATAGGTTTCAGGTCAAAAAAAAAAAAAGTTCGAACACAACATTGAAAATAAATTCAAAGCATATTTCATTCAGATTAATTAAGTTTTTTTGTTTTGTTTTTTTTTTTCGAGGAACTTATACACCACCAGGTAAATCAATTTGTTTTGTTCTTATTTCATATTCATTCATGTTGCAAATTTTTTAATACGCTAAGAGAATAGAGAATACACTTGATATTTTCAATCCAACGTTATAAATAGTAGTAATATATAGTAGTAGTATGACCTACAATATTGTTTTTTTTTCAGATTCATCTTATTTGTTGATTTTTACTATTTAATGCATCGCTTCATATGTATGTTTTATAGTGTATTATTTTAATTAAGTAAATGTTTAGTACATATATTGTAGATTGTTATTACTGCTTGATGCGTGTGTGTGTGTGTGTGTGTTTTTACATTTAATTTGAGTTTAGGAATTTTGATTCAACTTCTTTGTTGTCTGACAGAAACGATATAGTTCAACAGAGTACAATATTGTTTGTTAGTCGTTTTACTCCTGTCCATGTTTAAATGGTTGCTTTTTTGATTTTCTTTCTTCGTTTTTCATTTTCTTTTTCTTATGCATATACGCGTGTGTATGCATGCAAAAAATTATAAGAGTGGTTTAAATCAATCTTAATCGTTATGCTTTGTTTATAATAACTGGATTTGTATAAGTGTTCCTAAAACATTATTGCAAATATTGGGGGGAATTTGGTTTATTTTGTTTTCTTTTCGTAAGGCGTAAAATATCATCAAAAATTGACATATACTAGAGTTTGTAGCTTTTTTCTTTTTTTTTTTTTGTATGTATAATATTATTGTTTATGTAGGTATATTTAGATACATTATATACATAAATGTAGTTGAATAATTGCATTAAAATATATGTAGGTATGTAAATTTTATTATGGTAATTTAAACATATTGTGATTCATATTATGTAGGTAAGCTTTTGGATTCTTCTTCGTTATAGCTTCCACTCACTATTGGCAGAAAAAATTTATTTATTTTGGTTAGTGTGTTGCGTAAGAATTTAGAGTTTGGACTAATTGCAGTAGCGGTTTCCATAAATTGAGCCCTATTATGTTAAAACGCAGAACCAATGGTAGAATCCCTGCAAACCCCTTAAATTCCTGCAGTATTTTATTGTTTTCCTTCCAAATGGCTATTATCCTTTGGAAATATAAGATACATTTGTGCAGGCCTGCTCAGTATTTTCAGTACCAGCAGAAGATAGGGGAAGAATGGAGGAGGTGCCACAAATCTTAATCCACATACACTTTTGCTCTGTAGTGAGAAATAACACACTAGATAAAGTAGCATCTATGTAAATATGTAAATGTGGTTTTATTAAAAAAATAATAATAATAGATATATATCTTATTTTGATATACACATCAAGTAAAAACTGATGAAGAAAGAGAAAAATGTATTAATGTAAAGTATACAAAAATAAACACATATGATAAATACAAAAACAAATTTTTAGGTGGAAAAAGTTAACAATAACAACATGTTCTTTTAATTAAGCGCGTAATACAAATAGCGTACAGTAGTGTAGACAAAGTAAATTAAAAAAAAAAAAAAAACAGAGGTAAATAATAGTGGACAATAAAATATAGATTAATATATACACATGTGCGTCATGTGCTCATGTATATGACTAGTGTTGCATGTAATAATGAATTGTATAAAACAAAGTTAAAAAAAAAACATATGGCCAATGGATTTAATTTGGTAGATATGTATTCAAATAATAAGTAAATAAAAAAATTAAACCCTTTTCTTCGTCAGTGAATATGTTGTTATAAACTTAAGCATAAAAATATTGGAGAATTTCTTTTGTTTTGTAAAAATGCATTTGGTTTTAATGTAATACAACCTGTGTTTCATAATGAATACAAAACCGAAAATATCTTTAGTCTTTCTGCACTACTGTACGTCGTCATCGCCGTCGTTTAACTTAAACGTAAATTGTAAAAGGGGAACTATAAGAATAAAAATAACAAAGCAAAAAGAAAGGTAAAATACAACTGACTTATAAAATGTTCTTTACTAATATCATACGTTTTAGGCGAATTGATACGAAAAAAAAATCTATAACAAGTAAAATATAACATAAAAGCGTTACTTAATTAAACTAATACGAAAAAAAAACAATCTTAAGTTAATATCATATTTCTTTCGTAGTATTTTCAAAAGGCAATCAAGTATAAACCTCGTACAACAAATTTGTGTGTGTGTAAATGTGGGAGCGTATTTGCATGTATTTTGTCTGTTTGTAAAATACATATACATTTACAAAGGTAAATCAAAAGTAATATATATAAAATAAAAACACGTTTGTAGACTTTTTAAGTTTTGTTTAACAAAACTTTGTAAATTAAATAGTAAAAAAACATCTTACAGCAAAAACAAAATAAAATAAAATAAAATTTTACAATAAAAGTAAAAGCTTATGGAATTACAGTTTGTTTTTTATGGGTTTAGTTGACGCGATTTCTCTTTCATTTAAATAAAAACAAAGAATACGAGTTGTATATTAGAAAAAATGAGCATGTAAAATGGTTTGTATGTATACCTTCAACTAATTAACTTGTAATAAATTGCGTTTTTTTTTTTTTTTTTTTTTTTTTGTATTATAAATGTGTAAATATAACATCTAATAAAATGCTCTTAAGGAAAAAAGAAGACAAAAACGAGTGGGAAGCGAAAGGTGAAGAACCTCATTCTAATCTATTTAAGAGTAACACATAACACCGCGTGATCCAAGACAAGTTCAATCGATGTAACTTTTAAATTCGAGTTGTGGAAAGTTAAATTAAAAGTACTGCCGAAATAGCTTCAAAGTAGGCCAGCATGAGGGTCTCTACCTTTCAAATGTAAAATAAAATAAAAAAAAGAAAAACAAAAAAAATTCATGACTACAAAAAATAAACATAAAAACTCTAATTGTTTAAACAGCCAAACATTACAAATGTATATAAAAAATTGCCTTTTTCTAAGAGAATGGGAGAGTTGTAATACGTTATGCACATTCTTTCAGAACTTTGCTGTGTAAAGACAAAACTAAAGTACATACTTAAAACATAAAAATATCATCTTATTTTAGAGAACAATTTATAAATGACGGTTGAAAGTTGAATAAGTCTGATGTTTGATAGTGTTAAAATTTCGAAGAGAAACACTACATTTGGTACTACTTAAAATTATACATGTATTTCTTAAAAGGATTGCTTTTGGGTAAATCTTGTAATCGTTGTTAATGCTTATAGTAGTAAAAAGGTATGATTGGTATTGATTTTTGTTTTTGTTTTTAATTAAAAACTACAGCCTCGCGCACAAAAATATGATTATTTTAGCTAACTTCCTTTTTATTTTTGTTTTCATTTTCATTTGTATTTATATGTTTTAACGACGTCCTACCATTAAAACGATTATATGATTGGTATTGGTTGTAACGAAAAAAAAAATACATTTGAATACTACATATATATTTTTTCCTTCAAAAAATGAAATAAATATAAAAAATTAAAAAAAATACAAAAATGACAAGAAGATATTTGAAACATATAAGTAAAAATTAAACGTTTAGATAATAAAAATTACATGATTTTTTCTCTTCAAGATTAAAATTTGTTTTGTGTTACAATATCTAATATTCTAAAAATGGTTTGTTTATCTCTCATGTAAATAGGTTGTAAATGTAGTTAAATTTAAAAAGTTAACAATTTGTTTTTTTTTTTTTGTTTTTAATTAAAATAAAATATATCTACATATATAACACACGAGTGAGTAAATAAAAATAATGTCTTGGAAAACCAGCCTTATTTAAAAAAAATAACGTGGGTAAATTTAGTTATGCATTAAAAAGGAATATAATATGTTTGTATAGAGTAAAAGGTGACATACACTTTTTATGACATAAAATCATGTACGTGTGGTGTTTTTTTTTTTCTTTCTTTCATTATTTTAAATTTTTTTTTTAAATTATGATAATAAAAGAGTAAACATAACGAAAGAAAATAATAAAAATAATAAAAATAATAAAATAACAATATTCATATAGGTTTTTGTTTGTAATTGTTGTTATGAAATATTGTGTTTAGTTTATTGTAAACCATTGCAACATTTTAAAACATTTTTCTTTATGTTTATATTAGTATATTTCTTCCTTTAAAGGTAAAATCAAAATTTATTATTTAAAAAAAAAAAAAAAAAAATTTTTTTTATTTAACAAATTTTTTTCTCTTGATATAAAAGTGGGGGGGCACATTTAAATTAAAGAAATAAAAGTAAATAGACAGAATTAAAAATTTTTTAATTTTTTTTTTTTAAAGTTTTTGATTTTTTTTCCAAAATAAAATTTTTTTTTTTTTTTTTTGCTTGGTATCAGCCAGATGTGTTTCGATTTTTTTCCTCGGTAGAGTTAATGTGCACAGCAATTCCCTGCATGTTATTTTGATCACGTTTTGGGAAGTAACAAACAAATTTCCATCATTAAACCGTTAAGTAATAACTTACGAAAGTGAAAATAACAAAAATGAATTTAAAGTATATGTAAAAAAATAAAAATCTCATCGTATAAGCTAAAATATTTGTTTTGTATATAAAACGGTCTTCTTTTTTGTTTGTTATTGTTTGACTACATTAAAAATTGTATAGTGTAAAACGATGTAGAATATAATAATTTATAATAAAGTAGTATGTAGTAGTAAGAAAAGGTGTAAAAAAAATAATTGTTTGTTTTTTTTACTTTTTTGGCTTTTTGGCGGCGTAAATTCAAAATTTCGTCGTATCTTTGGAGGCGTTGTTATTTATCATCATATATGTGTTGTTTAAGTTTTGTTTTCACAAAGAAAATAATACAAAAATATTATTGCCTTAAATTTCATCATAATCTATAAGTTGTAATTTTGTTTGTTCACCATTATCACTATTTTCAATATTATTATAAAGCTGATGCTTACTAATCAAAGGCAAATTGAAATTTGCTGCTGCACCCGTTGATGACGCCGCAGCTGCAAACGATGAAGATGTTGTAATCACTGTACAATGACTGCTATTCATTGCCGGAAAAACCGAAGAGCGCAACTGTGGCTGATGTTGATGATTCTGCTGCAATTGCGATTGATGATGTTGCTGCTGACACTTACTTACTGTAGACGTTTTCCCATATGGTACCAAATCAGTTCTCGCATTGAGTGTTTTCTTTTTTTGCAATCACTGAACATACAGTGTATTAAGGACTAACACATGATGATTGTTTTTGGCCAAAGTGACAACATAGCCCTCTGATGTAATCTTCAAGCCGCAGCAGCGCGATACCTATATTTTGTTAAGAGTTTTATCGTAATACAGACCGATTTCAATTTATAATTCTAACACAATTTGTGAAACTTACCTTGACATGTGGGCATTCGAACTCAGACTGTAGTATCCCATCGCGTGAGTAGCAAGCAACATGAAAACGATTGCCATGGGAATCGCCAATCAAAATATCTCCAGCGTTCGAAATGTCAATGCCATTAGGGAAACAGGTAACCTTCTCATTGCCGATGCGATACTGGAATGTACCATCCTCGTGGAAGACTGCAACGCAGTGACCTTTAAAGTCGCACACGTAAAAATCATTGTCTGAAAACACAGTCAAATATTAAAACATAGCTCAGTTGTAAATGGCTTTAGTAATTACCTCTTATTGCGATGTCGGATGGTTCGCGCATATAATCACTGCAGTCAAACCAACGAACCAATTCACCGTCTTCAGAAATCACGAACACAGTGGGCGAAACGCTATCGACAGCCACGATATGGCCTTTGGATGTTACGGCCAAACCAGCTACGATGTCGATGTATCTACAAATTGGTATGGTCAATTTTCACTCAACGTACAAGCCAACTTCTAACTCACCTAATGGCTATTTTTCGCATGAAATGGCCACTCTTAGAGAAAATTTGCATCCGAGAACGTTCATTGCCACGATCGCAAACTACGAATTTACCGTTGGTATGCATGACAGCAACTTTGCGGGGATACCAGAGTTGACCCTCTTCTTTGCCCGGTACGCCGAAGTAGAACTTTAAGTTGCCCGATTTATCGAATATCTCAATACGGTGATTGTTCGTATCGGCCACAATGATCTCCTCGTCGACTCCCAAGCAAAAGCCATGTGGCGAATTGAATTGTCCTTTCGATGTGCCCAATGAGCCGAACTTGCAGCGAATTTGCATTGGCGTTGCCTTATTGCGTCCTGTTATTATGCTCGTCGTGTTTGTGGATGGTGGCGGTGGTGCATGGAAACTACTGATGCTCATGTCATCAACCGAACCACCGCCCCCTCCGCTGGGGCACAGAGGTGGCAGATTTGGCAAACTGGGCGATGGTGCTGTGGGTAGGCAGTAATCTGGCAATAAACAATCAAATCCAGTTGGTGAGGTACCACTCGCTAATAGCTGATTGCTTGTCATGTCTGTGTGAAAATCTACTTTTAATATGCCACAACAACAACAGTAGTTATATTCATAACAGAAACAATTATACATTTTTATTGATTGGTTATCACCCGACATCGGCAATAACATTAATGAACAACCAATTTTGTTAAAGGTTAAGTTTCGTTGGATAACGAAAGGGTGGTGTGGATGAGGGGGTGTATGTTTCGGATAGGATATTGCATATACAGACATATAGTTCACCCGACAATGCCGGTGGCAATATTCATGGTAGCAGTAGTGCAGTGTAACAAATAAAAGGGCACAAAATGAAATAAAACGAAAAAAATAAAAGAAAAAAAAACACATTTAAATTAAATCAAATTGTAGAAATTATAATTCAAATAAAACTAATTAAAGACGTAATAAAATTAGGATACATAAGACCCCATATTCTTTTGGTCGACATGACTAGAACGAGCTTCAGCTTAAGCTATACACGTTCAATACAATTAAATTTAAAATAGTCCGAGTTTCGCTCAAACCACAAATGTATCATATTCACATTTGCAGTTTAAACAAAATGTTCGAGAGATTAATTTGATGAACAATTCCTGCACAACAATCAGCCGATTGATTATAGATAACACGTCGGATTTATAGTACATGGTGATTTCTAAAAATTATTACTTTTTCTGAGATATCCTCTAGCGACTAACCTCAAAAGTCTTATTCTTTCTTTACATTTTCCAATAAAAAGCAAATAAATTAAACAAAATTGTTTTCCTCTTTGGATTTTTATACCTCCAACCGATGGAATTACGACAAAAGTGAAACACCCAGAAGGAGGCGTCAAAATTAACAAGTGCATTTTGAGTCCTACCATTGTATTTCGCGATTTTTAAGTTCATTGAACAATGCACTGTGGTCTGAAACGTAAACAAAGTATAAATCAATCTAGATCTTTTAAATGGATGGTTTAATTCAAAATAAAATTCAGAGGCATAGTTGAGTTCAAGCTCTACGTCAGCGATATTCAGCCTTAATAGAAGCAAAGTCGGATATCGAAATGATTTTCTTTACGTACAGTACATTCTGTTTCAGCGAATCTCACAATTTCCAGATGGTGGAAAAAATTCTGAAACATGTACATTTCACTTACCTTCCTATATCGTCAAACAACTGTCAATTCAATTTTTAATTCTACTTCAGTGAGAAATATAAAAATTAAAGGACAAAGTTTATATAACTGCAGTGCCTTTTGTTCCCTTTAAAAATTATATAAATTAAATGTATTTTTTAACCGATTTCAATAACAGCTATGGATTCTGCATAACATTTTTCTCAACATCTTGTTCTTTTAAATTTGTCTTGCTTTTTTCCTAGAATTGTAATGCCGTTTGCAATTTTCAATGGAAATTTACTTTAAAAGAACAAGATGTTGAGAAAAATGTTATGCAGAATCCAAAGCTATATTGAAATCGGTCAAGAAATACGTTGTTGACAGTTTGATAAAAAATTTCAATGACCGACTTTACCAAATTTGCCCACCCACTACGCAGCTTCTATTACAGCTAAACATTTTAGACAAAGAGTTCAAGCTCGTCAGCACTTCAACTGTGCCTCCTTTTCGTCTAAATCGGATCCACCATTCAGAAGTTCCGGATTTATTTCCACTTCATTTTCACTTCAGTCCACTGTGCGATGCCCTTCTGTCTGTCTGGCTGGTTAGCTTAAAACTTATTTTATCAGATCGTAGCCGTTTTTCCTATGCTCAATTGTTTCTTTGTAACTCCTAATTCGGAGTCTGCTCTATAAATATTGTTAAAACCTGAAAAAGGAGCAAAGTAACCACGCTATTTCTTTTTTGCACACATCATGCGTTTGATAAACTTGTTCTGGGAATGAAAATCAATTGCCGCACCCAATCGTATATCTTCCATATAAACTGACCGATTTATCGGAATGCATTTTTAAATTAATTTCAATGTTTGGTAAAATATGAAGAAACCTTTCTGGTGCTAAACATGCAAATTATTTGATTTAACTCATATATTCCTACATTCATACCTTTATTTCAATTATACTATCAGTCTTTACTTAAATGAAAATGTTCTGCATTGCAACTTGTCACAGGGTATCTCACATAACAAGAATGGCGTTAATTTCTAAATGGAAGACAGTAAATTATAAAAATTAAGTTTGGTACAATTTAACTTTGCTTCTTTTATAGTGTCTCAATTCAATGATAAGGACCTAACGATTTACCACACCCCTTCTGCAACTCCGCACACTTTTGCGCCAATGCGAAAGGACGTTGGACGTATGTGTTTTTGAGTCAGGTCAACTGACAGTTCAACTGAAAGTTCTGCATTGGCTTTTTCTCTGTCTTGCCAACACAATATCATATGCTGTGTTTCTAATTTGTGAACTTTGGAAATTAATAATTTTGTTTGCTTTTCCATGCTTTGGCATAAGGTATAGGGTCCAACCCAATTAATACTATATATGGGCACCGTCCATTAAAAGCGCGGTTCAAATTGAAATGAACATACAACAACCAGAAAAGTAAAATGCGTTTGTAGCAAAATTTGGAATGTTATGGGGACATTTTTATAGGATCATTCACACGCCTAAGATTTAAAAGTATTGTTCATGAAGAGAAATATAACATCGCCTCTTACCTGTATTGTTCAAGCCCAATTTAGCAAGAGCTTGAAGATTATTGAAAGCGCGCTGATCGCCAGACAAAAGATCGGCCAATGTTATAGGCTGATTTTGCGAATTGGAAGCAGGCACCACCGACTGATTAGTAGGAACGCTGGGCGGACCAACTAGAGCGTCGTTAAGTGTGTCAGGAGTATTCTCAGTGAGACTGGCAAGACGAGATAAATTGTATTCGAGAATACTGTTGTAACCACCAGGTGGTGGCACTGCAGGAACGCCGGCGTTTCCACTCAGGGGTCCATTAAGACCAGCAGTAAGGCTATTATTAAGGGGATTGTTGAGAGCATTAAGGCCATTCGACGGCCCTGTACCGTTCAAACCATTAAGACCTTGCGACCCAATCAATGAGCCGTTAGGACCTGAATTAAGCTGATTATTGCCCAGGGAGCCATTGAAACCTGGGGGCGCATTTGCCAAGTTATTATTGATATTATTACCGTTTCCGGACCCAATCGAGCTAATGCCATTGAACCCGTTAACGCCACTGTGGTGGGAAGAAGTGCTGTTCTGGTGCTGCAACGTGTGGTGATGAGACAACCCGGATTGATTTTGTGGAGGGGACTCAGGCGTTAGCACATTTGGCATCATAAAACCGTTACCCAAAGCGTAGATGTCGCCATCAAAAGAGCTTTGCATTGACGTTGGCAATGAGATGGGACTGCTGGCTGTCACAGAACTGGTCAATTGGCCTTGCGAACTGTTTGAGCAGTTCATCGCGCCATTTCCACTACCACATCCTGTACCATTTCGGCCATTTATCATATTTGGAGGCATACCGGGTAATGTTGGTGGAGGGGTGCTTTCTTTGGGAGACGGTGGTGTTGATTCAGTACGAAACTTGCCAAAAGTATCTTGTGCCATCTGCTCAAATTTGTCAGCTTTAGTGTCAAAGGTCAATGAAAAATTAACATCACATTTGGGAGTGGTATTAATTAAGTTGATGAATTGAGAAGCAATCAGCTTTTTCATCGACAGAAATTCGGCAGCATTAGCCTGCTCCAAAACGCGATTAGTAAATTTGCAAGTGTTATCAATTTTTCCCATAGTATTTTGTATATTTTGCATTAAATCCATAATTTTTAATACTCGCTCTGAGTGCAACTTTTTCAACTCCACAAGCGCTTGGTCGCGACACTTTTCCAATGTTTTCTTATAGTTCTCAAACGTATCTTGAATAAGATCACGGGCTGCATCGTGTTGAGATTGCAGCTCAGTAAGTGCGCTAGACAGGTTTGCATCAGCATCGTCGCAATATTGCACCTGCAACACAAAATGTTAAATATTATATATCGGATCTATTCCTCTTCGTACCCACCTTTGATTTGGCTTCCTTCATCAGATTCTCCACGTCGCCACGTACAGATTTCTCAGCCAATGCTATAATGTCATAGTGATGTTCGCTACCCTTGTGATCGGCAATCAAACAGTCATTGCAGACCGGAATTTGGCAATTGAAGCAATAATACTTGAGATTCTCCGAAGCGTGGACATTACAATACAGTGGCTTATGTATGATCAAGGGCTTGTCACCATCAGACATCTTCTGCAAGTCCTCCAACTTGGCAACTTCGTGGTTTTCGAAGCATCTCATGTACTTATGAGCATTGTCGCAGCCACTGCATAAGAAATTGGCACAATCATTGCAACGGGAAATAGCATTCTCCTTGCTTTTGCATGAAGTGCAATGCAATTGCTCCGATTCAATGGTGGCCAGATCTAGAATGTTAGTTAGAATATAATCGCATGTCAATGACTGCACCCCCTTCGGTCCAATCTAAAAGAAAACAACCACACATAAATATAAAAGTAAGTTCGCATTTATCTAGTTACATTCAGTTTTTATAGTTCTAGAAAGATTACTATATATGGCTAACTTTAGGTGTTTTATGGGCACATTTCCACTTAACATTTGTAACATAATTTACATCTAAATGAAAAAGCTGCTGCTATTATATACTCTACGAGCGATAAGTCATTCTTAAAGGAAGAAGTCATATAATGACAAAAATATTAGAATAATATACATATACTGCGTTTGTGTTACGATCACATACATAGTTTTCAAATTTGTATATACATTATATGTTATCATACTTTGCCATAAATACGACAAAATATGTGACAAACTGCCACTAAAACTGAAATAATAACTCGGCATAAACTTTCATTAGGAAAAATTTTTGTAATTCGAAACATCAAATTTGAGACGACAAAATTGTGTTCTTACCGCCGTAACTTGCTTGCATGTTGGACATCTTATCTGCGACCTTTCAGAAGAATTATAGACGGAAATAAGTTCAGCAGCAACAGAAGAAGACGTGGACGATGAGGAAGATATGTTACCTCCGGCTGATTCATCGCCAATCAGCTTAGATAGACACGACTCACAGAAGACGTGAAGGCAAGAGAGGACCCGCGGGGATTGCAAACGAGAACTAAAAGAATTGAATTTTGGCATTTTATGAAATAATTGTGATTATTACATCTTACCTGCATATTTTGCAGTTCCGCTCAACGTCACCTTCACAGAGGGAACCTGAGGAATCTTCCAAAGATCCAGATTCAAGCTCAGAGCCAACATTACTTTCAAACACCTCACTAAACATATTGCCGCCGCCTAGCCCGCTCAAAGTTAAGCTGCCGGCTATCGACGATGAACGCGATGAGATGTTTTTCAAATCCTTTAGTATTGGATTGCTGCTGTTGGCCAGCAAAGTATCGTTTATGTCCAATGAATTGACAATTTTATCAACAATCGAATCCACAGTGGAAGCACTTGAAGCAGTCGAAGATTCTAAAGCAGTGCTATAGTTGGTGCAGCTATTCGTGATGGTGGCAATGCTTGTTGTTGCAGACGAAGAATTCGAGATGAGGGTGCTGTTTAAGATACGTGGTGTATAATCCTCTATGGTTGCCATATATGAAGCCTCTTAAAGCAAAGCGCTGTGAAATGTGTTAAAACTCAAGTAAATAGTAGGGATATATGCGACCAACTAGTCGATGAACGTATGTGTAAATAGAAAGGAACGTTTTAATGTCTTCTTTATTTCTTTGACGTCCGGCAATAATATGCAACCGTAAAGTGTCTTGGGATTCTAAAGGTAAATTTCTACGAGTTTGTTAGGTTTGTAAAATACGAATTCCCTCATATGCAATAGACTTTTTGTGTTCACAATTTGTATTTACTTGCAATACTTTTATTGAATTACGCGCCCGATAAAAGCCACTTTGTTATCTGCTTTCCACGGAATTTTCGAGTTTAACAATGCTATATATATATATAATTGGTTTAAAGAGAAAGTTTAATTGATGATGATTGGGTTAATATTTTATTTATTATTTAATATTGTTGGTTATTATTTGGATTGGCTCACTTGGTTCATATAATTATTTTAAGTTTTAAATCTGCTATTTTCGCTTTTTTAATTTTCAGTCGAAATAAACGCCATTTGTTTGCAAATCTTTCGTTATGGAAATTTTTTAATTTGTCATATACACGTAAGAATGTAATTAAATTGTGATAAATATTGTATCGAAAACGTCAATTTTTTTTCTTTATTTTTTCGCAAATATATACGCCTACGAATCCACCACCACACGAAATATCTCCAAATTCCAAAGTTTTGGAGGAGACACACGAAACGCGTTAAAAGAACAATGAAATTTATCTTCACAGGATTTTAATCATATATTCGTAAGAATTCCTCCTTCCCCTTTTTCTCACTACTACCGTGACTGTTTTGTTGTTGCTGGACAATGAGGTTGACTGTCGATTAATGCACTGTTGTTTTCTGTTGCTGTTGAAAATCGTATAATCCTTTATTCCCGCTGCTGCTTATTTAAAGCCTGGAAAAAAAGCAATTACTTTAGCGTGGTAGATTTGAAAATGTATATATTTCGAAAATACAATTGTTTTTTTTTTTAATTCTGAATTTTTCACACTAGCTATGTTTGCTATGTGAAAAAGTTGCTGTCGAAAACAAGTAAACTTTGAAATTTCAGCTGCAGATAATACATCCGCATTCAGTGTGCGACGCAAAAGATTGACTTGTGAATATGTGACAAGAAAATCAAAGGTGATACAAATTGTAATAGATTGGAATAGAGAAATGGCGAAAATAAACGTTGGCCTCCGGTTTACATCTTATTATAAATAACTTATCGAGCAAAACTGGCGCAATTGTAATCCATGACGAAATCGCCTTAGAACAGACAAATAAAATGGACAAAAGAAAGCAAACAATAAAGGGATGTTGCCTACGGATAGGAATAAAGAGATTGATTGAGCCTTCTTTAAACCACCAGAAATTAGTTAAAATCTTAGCCTTTCCGCTAGTTCTAAATTCCAGCAATTTTTACAACTATTCTACTATTCAACTATTTCAAGGAAAATCAGAACAATCAATATTTTTCAATGTTGATCGGGTCTTTCTGACAGGTATTGAGAGATTTGACCTCGTCTTTCCTGTGTGGAAAAAACAAAATTGTTAAAAATAATAAAAAAAAAATCCCCCCATCTCATAAATGGAATACGTTTAAGTAAGTTAAGTCACTGAAAAGGACATTCTGTTTAATGAATATTCCGAGCGTCATTTAAGAAGCTTTCAGTAGACTTGTCTATTGCTCGACTACTGGAAGTGTTGGTCAGAACGTCGAGGAAGCCCGCCATTCAATCAAATAACGACTCTTCGCTCATCTTTTCGAGCCTAACCTACGATAGATAAATGTGCGCCATCCACAACCCTTTGTTTAATATCTATGTGAAATCATATGTACGTTTAACGTTTCAAAATGCAATCGACACCTAACCTGTATTATGCGAGCTACTATCCCAATAGCTAATAACTTAATCTCTGCCGATCTTAGAGGACCGTACAAACAAAAATAAGAATATGCAACTAAAATACCACGCGAGAAAAGAAACATATTATATATTAATTAATTGTACAGCAAAAATGAAAACGAAAAATTACAATATTTTCCAAAAAAAAATCCACATTAAGCTGCTGTGAGGTCACAATTTGTTTTTCTTGTTCTGAAATTTGAAGTATGCACTAATCTAATTAATAGCTAATCTATTTAAAAAGAACCTCGTTTACATAAAAATGTTCTCATTTTGCCTTAAATGAAATCTCTTTCGTGTTTTAAAAAACTAAAAAAAATAATTATGTCTACTAATAGATACTTAAATAAAATTAAATAGTTCCTAAATAAAAGTGCAAATTTCTGAGAAATAAATGGCAACTCGTAAGAAATGCGTAGACGTTTTAAAAATATAATTTCAATCACTGAAAGTGAAAAGTATTTAATAAAAAATAATGAAAATTTAAAATCATAATTTAGAGATATTTGAAATAAAATTTAATACCTTTCCTAATTGTAATGGTAACTTTATGAGATCAAAATGGCTACAAAAGTCCATATTTTTTGTCAAATTTTATTGTCGTTGTAATTTGAAGCGTCAGCAGATCGTTAAATATGAACAAGAAATTTAAAAGAGCTTTTTAGAAAAATAAAATATATTGACTTCAAACGATCATATAGGTATTTCATGCCTTAAAGCAACTGGAAACCCTAATAACGAGCTAAAGGAAATTTAGTTTCGGTATATCTTATTAAAGGAAATAGGGAACCATCAGGATGAACTTTATAAGAAAATAAAATATATTTCAAGCCTTGAAGCAACCGGAAACTGATAAATATGTAAAAGATATTTGATTTTGGCATAACCAATTAAAGGAAATAGCGAACGATAAGGATGTCCGTGTATTCCTGTATAAACAGCGCTTGAGAAACACAGCCCATTAAAACGGAATATAGTTGTGAAAATAACAAAAAACAATGGACATGCTCACAAAGATGAATACTTCATTTATTAATTTTTTTTTTTTTTTTAATTATGAGCATCACATCTTATAGCGGTACTTATTTATATGCGATGCGAAGATTCCATTAAATTTACAGCCCATTGCAAAAATAAATGTAGCGTTGTTTCACGGGCTGTAAGGTCACCTTGTCGAAAATAAATGTCATAAAGATCGCGGGCTTCAGTCTAACTGTCTTTGTCTTTCCATGATAAATGAATAAAATACGATGACAGTTGATCTTTCGTAAATTCCTTAAAAATGTATCACCAAATGCATATAACTACAATTCAGTCACCTTTTAAAAGATTTTGACCTATCAATAGATCAATTTTAATTATATTAAATTATATAAAAATAAGGCGAAAAAAGGTACAGAAAATAGTGAAATAAATTCGTCTTTCTTTACCAAAGGCATATTCCTAAAAGTAAATTCGTAACAGATTAATTGTCATGTAATTTTTCGAATATTATTCAGAAAAATAATGAGTTGTATTCGCAAAAGGTTGAAATCGATTCATCCAAGCTTCTCACGCTTTCAAGGAAATTGAATAAAAATTGTATTGCATTAAAAATAGAAATATTTCACTTTCAGACTTTACTGTAAAATTTTGTTTTCAATTAAACTATGCGCAGCCTTTATTACATACCGATTATCTTATATTTCAAGGTTATATTCCGATTAACTTCTAACTTTTTTTATTTATTTCTGGCTTGTAATTTAAAGCCTTCCGGCCAATTATAAGTAAATTACAATATGCAACAATTCATCTATTATAGGTAGATTGAATCTGCTCAATATAATAAGTAAAAAAAACATGTAATAAAAATTAAATATAAAATTTATAAAAATATAATATGAAATTGTGATCATTAAAGACAAAAAAAAAGCATGAAAAAAAGAATAATTCAAAAGTGCTTTTGGGCCGTGCTTTTGTAGTAAGAGTAGCTCGAATTTATAATTTACTACCAAGCCATTTAAAAAGATTTGAATTATGTCCTGATTCTTACAAAAGGCACATTCTACTACACTTTCAGACTTTACTCTAAATATTTGTTTTCAATTAAACTGTGAGCAGCCTTTACCGATTATCTTATATTTCAAGATTATATTCCGATCACATTTGGCTGACATTTTGAGTGAAAAGAAAAATATCTCATGTGATGCTACTCCAGATGTAGGAATGTTGGCTACGGGAGTGTTGGCTACCGCATTGTAATATGCCCAGTGTGCACACACACTGTGGGTAAAGCCTTCACGGCGAGACTCACGTTAAGCCCCCGTGGACTCAGTCTAACGGATCAACCTGTGTCAATTTCAATAATTGCGCAAATCATAATTTTCTCAAAGAATCCTATCATTCAAAGATCAGTGAAGACATAGTGAAACACGACAAATTCTTGTAACGCATTACAACTGGCGACGAGTTTCAGGTACAAACCAGTTAAGAAATGGCGCATTTTGAGCCCAAACCACAAAAAGACCATGCCATAATCGTTCAAAAGTCAGACAAATATGCGCTGCTTCATGTGGTTATCGCGGTATTGTGCACCCGAAATCCTTTTAGAAGGTCCTTTGTTTAATAAAGAAAATTCGTCGAAAAAGAGCAAATCTGTGAAAAGAAACTTCATGGATTTTGCACCAATAACGAATTAATTTTGTACAATGTCGGAAAGAACTTACTTAGAATGAGAGACAATACTTTTAAATAGATAATACAGTGAGTCAAATAAGTATTGGCACAGACGGCATTGTTAAATAAATGTGCTAAATACAACCCATTCATATTTAGGTCTGTATTTTCTTTTTCATACAGCTGGTATAATTAATTTCATTACAATGCAAAACATTAAGAAATTTTCTCCTCAGCTCAACCATATTCCAAACACAACAACAAAATTGAAAAAAGTCACCAAAACAGATCAAAAAAGTATTGGCACAATGTATGTGTTTTTAAGGCTTTTTCTATTACAGAGGTAATTTTACCGTTACTCTTACAGCTACTTTTGCTCAATTTGTTTACTCGTTGAATGTTTACTACGTAGTCGACTACTGTCATGTCCAGCAAATTAGTTGTTGATCAGAGTTTAATTTGAAAAGGCCAAAATGGGCCGAGGTACTGAAATTTCGCCAGAAATACGAAAAATGATCATAAATCTTTACGTAAAAAACAAACAAACAAACAAAACAAACAAGCAAACAATTAGAAATACGCTACATAAAGCTGGATATTACGGACAAGTACCTCGACATAAGCCTTTAATTTCTAAAGTGAACAAGAAGAAGCGACTTGAGTTCGCTCATCTGTATGTGAATGAGTCAGAATCTTTTTGGAATAACGTTGTATTTAACGATGAATCGAAATACAATCCATTTGGATCAGATGGTGCCCAGAAGGTTTGGCGAAAAGCAAATAAAGAGCTGCAAGAGAACAATGTTATAAAAACCGTGAAACATGGTGGTGGTAATGTAATGGTGTGGGGGTGTTTTGCGGCATCTGGAGTGGGAAACTTGGCATTTATCGACAAGAAAATGGACAAGAAATTATATATGCGTATATTGCAGGAGAATTTGGCTCCCAGCGTAACAAAGTTGGGCCTAAATGGCAGGGAATGGTTGTTTCAACAAGATAACGACCCTAAACACTCATCTTATCTTGTACAAGAGTGGTTAATATATCATTGCAAACAGCTGAAAACACCACCGCAATCACCGGACATGAACCCGATCGAGCATATATGGCACTTGTTGGAAAAAGAATACGATCTCATTGTATTACGTCAAAGGAATCTCTAAAAGAGCCATACGCACAGAATGGGCTAAAATATCACCCGAAGAGACAGCAAACCTAGTAGGTAGCATGAAAAGACGTTTAGAGGCCGTTATCCAAGCCAAGGGAGGAATTACGAAGTACTAAGTCCTTCGAAATTATTCATATAGTTGTAATTTTCACATGTGTGCCAGAACTTTTTTGATGTAAAATTCTTGCATTTTGTTAATTTTTCTTATATTGAACCAAACCAAATATGAAGTAAACTTTTTGTTTATTAAGTACGTAATAAATAGTATATTCTTTAAAATGACATTTTCACTTTTTTTGTACGTTAGGTGGAAAATGTGTTATTGCTAATTAAACTTTCTACAGAGATGGTGTGCCAAAACTTTTTTGACACACTGTATATATTTTGTTGTTTTATTAACGGTATTTTTATGACGAAATTCATGATGCTTATATTTTTTTCAGTTCAATATAATTTTTACGCTATTTCGTTAAGCCAACAATGTCTTCGTCAAACATGAGCGAGAGCTTCATTTACCGTTGGCAATCGTTAACGTATTGTCACCATGGTTGATGATAATAATGAACGTAATCATTTTTGCTTCCATCACTACCTTGACTGCAAATAATATCGGTAATAAAATCATTGGTATAAAAACACATTGGCACTCACACATTAACTGACAACAAATCCGAAACATTTAGCCTTATTTGTCGAAAATTTGGTTAAATTCTCCTTTCGCCTTCTTTTGCTAGTAGCCTTAGATCCACATTTATACGTAGTGCTCTCCCCATTAGCAATCGGACTTTCGGGTAGTCTTTAGTTAATACGCGTTAGCCACACTCAACGAGAAATATTGCAACGAGAAATTTTCCAATAAACGAACAAACGACCTTTCCTGTGAAATTGTTAAATGTTTCAAAAGTTATGAACGAGTTCATGCTACAATTGGAACACTAGGAAACAGCCTCTCCCATTTGCCCTATTCCACTAAATTTTTGCCAATAGCAGGAAATATGTACATTATTAAAAGTTACTTCGAAAAAATTGAAACCAAAATGGACTATATTTAAAAATGGTCCATATTTGGAGACGATCCGTATTAATGGGAAGATGAAAAACTGAATTATTGCAAATTTATTTTAATGTACCCAACAGGCTCAAATATGTTAGGCCTAAAATACAATTGTTCTACTATTCTACCTCCAGGCTAATGAAATTTATACGGCAGCCGCTTAATCGCTAAGGCAACGTCGGAGAACGAAGTCACCGACGTGACTGATGAACAAAAGAAAGATACGAAGTCATACCATGGTGCTTTTATTCCTGAAAAATAATCAAGGAATGCTTTACGCCTCCTAGAGTTAAAATGACAATGGTAGTACCGCCGAAATTTTCCGGCATTTTCAGACTCTAAAACTCTGTTTTTATCTTTCGTCCGTGTATACTAATGTTTTCGCGCATTCTGGGTTATTTTAGATTGTGCTGGTTCCTATTCCTATTTGTTCGTTTCAACTGGAGGAGAATGAAATGTTAACCTACACAAATGAAATACTATTGCCTGAGCAGCTTCCAATGTTGGCCACCCCTTTTCCTACCTACCTATCTCTTACCTGAAATACGTAAAATTGGACCGTGCACAATTATGAAATTGAAATGCAGTCGCGTCTTGCTGTCTGGGGGGAAGTCACAGGCACAAACACACAGCAGATTAAGCCTAATTAAACAAAAAGGGGAGCGAGCTTAAATACCTCCGCCGACCCCGCTCACACTCTGACCGCTCACACACATTCACTAGAACGTAACATTGCCGTATCTATTTACAGGCGATTAGTTCGGAGGGACGGAGAGCGCAAAAATCGAGCATGGAATCTCTGAGTAGATAAAACAGAATCAAGTGAGAAAGAAAAAAAAAAGAGGCGAACACGCACACACACACAGGCACAGGCGTCGCTGGGGCCAAGTGTCCTTGAAGACAATTTTCCACCTTCTCTCATGCAACGACGCTTTCTCATGCCCTTCAGCAGATTTTAAGTGCTTTTTTAATAATAATGATTGGTTATATATTAAAATATAGAATCAGTTTTTGTAAGTACAAAATTACTTGTCTCAAATCAAACAGAAAAGAACAATTTTTACCACACAACCACACACATTTTTTCGGCTAATATTCGTCGAGCTCGTGCTGAGGTCGAGAATTTTTCACACAATTTTTCGGTCCATTTTCACTTAACACACGAAGTTTAATGTTCACATTTTTGGCCGACAACGGTCGCATTTTGTGAGAATTGGCTTCTTTTTAATATTTGAACACTTACCTTTGCCATTATATGAATTTTTCACAAAAATGAATGGCAGACAAAATCAACTCAAGTACCGCAGTGTGAAAAAATTTTTTGTCTTTGCTGTAGTATTTTTCTACAACATTGACCAGAGTTGCCTCTACTTTGTAGAGAGTGTGGCTGTGTTGTAAAACTGAATCTGCATATAGATCAAACTCTTTTCAGCAAAACTTATATCAGCAGATAATAAACGCATTTAAATGATCAATGCTTTCAGTGAAATATTAACGTCGACTCGCTGCAAAAGGTGTGTGATATTTATTGAAAGGGACGTTCTACTACTACCAAATACAACACAGGCGAGGAAAAAATTGCAACATAGTGTGGTGAGCATTGGAAAATTGCGCCGGTCCAAATGCGCGTTTATTGCTTCCAGCCAATGTAACAGCTGTTCATAAAACTGCTGCCAGATTGGCGATCTTTTTTCCTGTAGACTGGAGCAGAGTTACAAGCCGGTCATTGAAATGTCGACGGCGAACCGCCGTCTTTTTGCGACCAGCTAATCGCCGCCGAGTGGAACGGCTAAATCGGCTTAATATCGCCGCCGACCACTGAAACCGTCGCCGATGACAAAAGCAATAAGCTCTTTAAAACAACCGTGTAAGTGTGTAAACAAAATAAAAGTGCCGTTATAAATGCCTTTGTTAAAAACAAATTTAAGGCGAAAATATTTGAAATTAGAGAAGCAAAGGTAAGTAGTTACCAACGGTACTTTCGATGCACTGACAACTTGGCTCTGTTGTTGATATCGTAGGTGTTTCTATGAAAATGACGAGGGAGAAAGATATGGAGTCATAAGTGACCAATTTTTGATGCCGGCATTGGTTGTCATCAACAACATTTGCTGCGAGGATCAAACAGAAATGGAAGAAATTGTCAACTTTTTTTTTCCAAATCTGAAACACAGTTTTTATTAAAATTCGAAATCTTTGTTTACATCCATATGTGATGTCGCAAAAGCCTCTGCAATACTTTTTTAAATCCAATTGTGAAAAGGATACTTCGGAAGCGGAGCAAGACAAAGCTGGAATTAATGATATACATTATTATCAAAGCCTTCTGAAGAAGCAAGACAATGCGGTTGAATCCGCGAAAATTGTAACCAGCGGTGGAAGTGGCTCAAAATGCTGGAGACATTTTGGCCATCTTTTTATATCTTTAAAAATTTTTCTACCTAAATATAAATTTTGCCAAATATGCCTGGAGGAAAACAAATTATTAAAAGGGCATGTATGCAATTGATATACAGCATTTGAATCTGTGACCTCGACAAAGATGTTCTGAAGTTAAAGAATTAAATTCAGAGCGATTGCATGCAGAACGACATATATTATAGTTAGCCCCGATATGAAACTCCCTTCTTTCATATCATATCTTTATATATATAATTCTACTGTACGGGCGTTGTCAGTGAACTCCTCCTAAACGGCTGGACCGCTTTGCATAAATTTTTGTGTATGCGTCTGGGTGGTGCCCGGAATGGTTTAGATTTACAATTCGGTCCAATTGGACAAAGGGGCGTGGTACCTCCCATACAAACAAAAAAATTAAAAATCAATTATTTCTGCTCCTGCTTACGGTATTTGAACAAAATTTGGTGCGTAGGTTTGGTGTACATATCTTAAATGCTACTGCAAATATGGGCGGGATTGGACAATGGGGCGTGGTACCTCCCATACAAACCATAAATTAAATATCCAATATTTCTGCTCCTGTTTACGATATTTGAACAAAATTTTGTACATCGGTTTGGTGTACATATCTTAAGTGCTGCTGCAAATATGGGCGGGATTGGACAATGGGAAGTGGTACCTCCTATACAAACCACAAATTAAAAAGCAATTATTTCTGCTCCTGCTAAAATTTGAAGGCAAAGCAACGTTTGCCGGGTCGGCTAGTTGAGTATAAATAGCAAGGAAATTGTAGCCATTACTGGGATAGTTATTTCATATCAATGCTCATTAGACGTAACAACTTTTATTATAAAGTATCGTACGTGCTAGCTATAGATATTTCTTCTGTGGGTTTAGAAAAGAAAGTATTAAGCCTAACTATTGGGCTTATATAATTATATAATTTATATAATTTCGATTATTTTATAGGGAATAAATTCGGATGTTGCGCATTTTAAATGTAGAATCTTATCTGTAGTCCTCTTATTATTATTTATTATAACGTTCTTTATAAGAGCTATATCAAAAATGATATAATTTTTGTAACTTTTTAACATTTTAATGAACGAAAGCAACATATTTCTTTCTTTTTCTAATTTTAAAATGAATGACGTTATTCGAAACTTATTTGTTTTGTTTATACCGTTTTCTATAGATTTGGTGTCAGAACTTCAACAACGAATTACAGAAATCATTTGATTGCTTGTCACAACACTGACACCAAAAGCCTTTACCACGAAAGGACAAAAGAGGAAACAAGAAGATGTTTATCTGCTTCTACATCGAGGGCAACAAAATTTGGGAATACAAGACAACTAGCCGAAATGTGTTGTATTGATTTGCAGTCTTTTCATATCGTGGAAAGACAGGGGTTTCGAAAACATACTAACCACCTAAATCCAAATTTACAATTCCCAACTTCATCAACAGTGGCAACAACAGCATTAAACGACGTTTATGAGGTCTATCTAACTGCAGTTAAAAATTAATTGGCAAAATCTCCTAATGATATAAATATCGTCCTTGATATGTGGACTGACAAACGCAAAAAAACATCATACATTAACACAAAAGTTCACTATTGTGAAAATTTCATAATGAAATGCTTTTCATTACATACCGAACATTTTCAAAACCCTCATACCGCCAAGGCTGTTGCCGAAAGATTAATATGTACGTTGAAGTTTTTTCGAATTGAGAAAAGAAATATTAAGGCCATATCTGACGGAGGATCGAACATCATTGCTGCCCTTAAAATACGCAATAGAGAGTGGCTGGATTGCTTAGCCCACAGACTGCACCGCTTTTTAATGCATGACATTCTAAATAATAGCCAATTTGAGATACTAAATGAAATAGTTGCCAAACTGAAAAAAATTTACCGGACTTTGACTTACAGAGGAGATGAAATTCAGCATCTCCAACAGATAAAACAGCAGGAAAGGACATATGGCATAATAGCTGAAATACAAGATATAAATAGCGTTGTGGAAAGCGACGAATGTTTTTCGTTTGAGGAAGAAATAAAATTTGAATCTATAAGTGGCTTAGAAGTAGAGTTGGAAACAGCTTTGCATGTTCCACATTTACAGTCCTTAAAGAATCTTGTAGGTACCGGATGGAACTCCGTTTTAAGAATGATTCAAAGCTTCATTCAAAATTTAGATATTGTAAATATTACGTTGAATGGATAAACAATTAATTCACGAATTCGAAGTGTTCCTCGAAGTTTTTAATGAGGCTACATCGTACCTGCAAGGCCAAGAATATGTGACTATTTCTACATGTATATATTTTCTCGAAAATATCAATTCAAAATTATCTGAAAAGGAAGAACTATCGGCAATCCATGTGACCGTAAATTTATATAGATTTGCAAAACAAAATTTTAACAAAAGGTTTAAAATCTTAAAAATTCACTTGCTGGCGTCATTAATGGACCCCTGCCAAAAAAATTGGTCTGCGCTGGACAAGTACATAAAAAGAGTGCCAGACATTAGTAACATACCGGATAATTTGGTACTTCATGAAGCTTATATTGGAGGAAATGCATAAATACAAAATAGGGGGAAATGCTTCAAGTAGTCTAACAGTAGAGCCCCCGGCAAAAAAAGAAGTAAGTTTGTAAAGAACTACGTTAGTAATCGTTAGTAACATTAAAAAATGTTTAAATTTGATATATTAACAATCAATTGATAAGTTGTATGATTTATACGCAGTGACTCATAATCTTAAGAATACTTTTAACTTCAATTTAATCACTATTAATTTAATCACTATTTCAAATGTTTTCACTTAAAATACTAGCTTTGTTTCCATAATTTTCAATAATAAAAGCAGTATCGGAGCAAATGTATAAAAATTCGCTATTGGAAAAAGTTGTAAAAAACACTGGAATGAAAAAATTACAAAAAATAATAAAATTTCAATAAATTTTATTAAATTGACAGAAAACTCAATCATTTTCTGTATTTCTATCTGAGTTTTGTTCCTTATTGTTGGGATGGGCACATCTTTGACATTGCTTCAAATAGTATTTTCATTTTCCAAAGCTCTCATTGTACAAATTGGTCGCAATTTGTTTTTTTCTACTTTTTGTTTTTTTTTTTTTTTTTTTTTTTGAAATAGGAAATCACTCATCGGAACATTCAACTCTTCTTTTTTGTAATTAACAGAGATAACTTAACCCTCGAACAAAATTCTATAAAAATTTACAAAATACCAGCCGTCCAACAACAATCGAAGAATGATAATGAGGGGCTATTAGCCTAGCTTTTTAGCTTTTTAAATTCAGTAGCCTATAGTCAATTCAGAAATATTCCAAAGAGATTATCTGTGTTTCAGATATCATTTGATGTTTAAAAGTTAAATATTTCCTGCTGCAGGTCAGAAGTTTTATCAAAAGTAAAAAATCGCACAGTTCTACGAGGGATTATGGTCGAAATAATCCCGACAATCCTATCCCAAATATAAAGCTTCCTAAGAAAGAAGTATATTTTGAAATCTTTACTTACTACTAAAACATTAATAAATTTGTGTGGATTTGAAGTTTCTCTTGATTGTTCTGTAAGATTTTCTACAGTGCGGATGAATATCTGTTCAGTTGTCGACTTATAAGATTTAAAAGCTACGAAAAAATTGGGATCACGTCTCTCCTGATGTTTACCAAAAAAAAAAAAATTGGAAGCGACGAAAATGTGCGTTGAAAATCCAAGCCCTTCAAACATTAATTGTCCATATTCTACGCAATATAAAGCCATTGTGTTGGATAATAAAGAAAAACATATTCGTACGATTTTTTTTATCAACAATAATTATGGTTTTAATCCATATGTCTATAAAAATGTGCTTTGGAAACAAAATCGACAACAATATTTTGTAAACAAATAAAAAATTGCAGGAGACATGAAACATACTATACCGGTATCCTATATTGGATACCAACAAAACACAACCAAATTTAAATGCATTTACGCCGAAATTCAGCCGTCGCCGGTCATAATTATAACCGGCGACCGCTGACCGAACATTATTGTCCGCACCGCCGCCCCAGAAGATTTTGGATCGGCTTGGAACTCTGGACTCGAGTTGTAATTGAGCATACTCAACACCCAATATGCTACATCGAGAAAAATAATCATAGTTGAAGTTAAAAAATACGCAAGTGATTTTCAATGAATTATATTAATTTATCAGCTTTTTATTGGTGGAATTGTAAATAAATGTTTTGTTTTTTTTTTTAGAGTTTGTGATAAAAAAACCAGCACCAAATAATTTCACGAAAAGTTTTCAGATGTAAAATATGGTATATACAATAATATAACATAAAATACAGGGTGGTACACGAATCGTGCTACTGTCAACCGTCAATGGACGAAGACGTATCCGTTTCAACATCATTTGGTTCCAGCAAGATGGAACAACTACACACATAGGCAGGCCGGTAATGGCTGAGCTCCAACGAAAATTCCCAAACAAGTTAATATCCAGGAATTTCATTTCCGCTGGTCCTCAAGGTCCCCTGACTTGATCGCACCAGACTTTTTTTATGGGATTATGTTAGGAAGGAATTAGTTAGTTAGTTAGTTAGTTAGCAAGGAATTTTAACGAATTAAAACAGTCCCGACTTCAACCCTTCAGGCCGCAATTAGGTATATGAAATACAATTAAATTTTTTTATTGTATAGAAAATTCAATTTTATTTTATGTTACTTTTATTTTATATAACATTGATCAAAAAAAGGTATTTGCATTTTTTATTGGACTTGCATTGGAGCGCGGCCCTGTATATTCGGTTTCCAAATTTTCCAAGGCATGGAGAATCAATGGAGGATAAGCAGGGTTAAATTCTAAGCAGGATTATTTCTTACAAACAAGTGTTTTGGAAGAAACTTAGATAAATCCACACTATATGGTTTACAAGCGTTAAAAAAAAAAACACTATTACCTTGAAAACCCAAAAGAATCTGTCGTGTTAGCTTGAAGCATTCAGGACCGTGGCCCTTTGACGTCTTGACAAACTGAAAAAAGTGCTGAAGGTGAAAAACAATTCCGGAAAGCCATTGCCAATCTTGCATTTTTCACACGTGTACACACACATTGACAACAAAAAATGGATCAGTGCCAAAAAATTAGAAAGAGCCATGAGAGTGTAATCTATTGACTTTCGGAATGTTTCAAATAATGCAATATAGTATTGCTGGAAAGTAAAATATTTTTACTTATAATGTAGTGAAATTGTCAAACAAATCCTAAATACTTCAGTGGAATCAAAAACTATGTATATACGTAGACCATCTAACTCGTACTGGAGATAAAATTAGGATGATTAGACAACCAAGAGAGTGAGATGATACTCCTTTCTTCGATATCTACTTTGCACAATAGCTCCAAAACTTTGCATATTTTGATTGCTATTTTTGATAATAAGTTAATCAACAATGTATGAAAGCTATCACACATGACGTCAAAAAACTCTAAATTGATGGAGTCTCACATTGGGGAAGAGACCGGGATAGGACAAAAATATAACCTTGAATGAATGTTATAAGCAAACGAAGTTGACTTCACAGCAAAATAATTTGTTTATGTGTATGGTCTTTGGAACCATTTCAGAGGGTTTGTAAATTCAAATATAGATAATTCCGCAGTGGAACCACCTTATTACCAGGGTGACAGTTTACTCGAAACAAAGAAACGCAATTTTTAATGAATCATCGTTCGCGTAGTAGTAGAGTTTTAGAAACGCAAATCGGGGTTTTGTTTTGCTTAAAATACGACCAAAAGCTATCATTGGAGTTAGAGAAACAGATCGCACATTTTGCATCTCCCTCTTTCGATCTACGCAAAACTTATACTCAAGAACGTTGAACAATTCACCACATATTGCAAACATCGGTATTTCTGTCAAGTCATATTGCTAACTGCAAATAGATCATAAATTACAAATTTATATCTTCTCTGCAGACATCACAAATTTCATGAGTTTTTGAAAAATAAATTTTAGTTAATTTTGTTAATGTCAGGCAAAATTAATATTGCTTTTTGAACGACACTGTATGTGTCGTTTTCGGTTGTGGCAACACCCCTGTGTATGTTTTGTGCAATCAGCTGATCTTGTTTCTGGTTTCGTTGACGTTGTCAAATAGGATGCTTTAGCATATTTAACAAGACGTGTGTCGCTTTTCCATGTTTTCTTGAACAAAACAGTTGACAAAAGGGTAAAATGAAGACGTACGCCAGTATCCTTTTCTTTAGCCTGCTTTGCTTAAATGTGCACGCTTGGGACACAGAGGAGTTGGAAATTTTTGACCTAGTTGAAGAAATCAATAAGAGTTTTTATGAATTTATGGGTATCACCCAGGTAAGCGATGTTTTGACAATAGTGTACCGGGCTAATTTTTGTTGTGGTTGCACCAATTGAATTTCAGAATGCCACCAATAATGAAATCAAGAGGGCGTTTCGAAGTTTGTCAATACAATTACATCCCGACAAGAATCCCTCGGAGGACGCCAATATTCAGTTCAGGAATCTGGTAGCCATCTACGAAGTTCTAAAGGATCCAAATAAGCGAGGAAAATATAACAAAGTTTTGAAGGAAGGTCTACCTAATTGGAAATCCGCTTTGTACTATTACCGACGCATGAGGAAGATTGGACTGTACGAAGGAGCCGGTATTGTTTTTGTGATAATCACTATTGGGCAATATCTGTTTGCCTGGGCGGCATATCTTGAGAAGAAATACACCGCGGAGCAGGTGCTGGGATCAAAAATAAAGAAGCTGCAAAAAAAGAACAAAAACATTGACATGGATGCAATACTGAATGAAATACCAACGCCCTCTTTGAAGGTAGACTTGGACAATTACTTATATTAAAAGTTATCACGCCTTTGGTCCACTCTTCCTTTACTTTTGTAGAATACCTTGCCAATTCAAATTCCATTAATGGTATGGAACTTGCCGAAGACTATTAAAGAAGGTGTCAACAAAGCCAACGAACTAAAAACACTGGCTTTGGAAAAGAGAAGGCTGTAAGTTGGTACTTTGTGAATTTTCTTTTAAATATATTGTGAGTTTTCGTAGAGAAATTGAGGAAGCCAAACGGTTAGAGGATATGGAAAAGGAAGCAGAAGAGCAAGTACGACTAAGAAAGGAGCAGAAGGAAAATTTACGTAAGCGTAAACAAAACACAAGGGCGCCTGAGAAAACCGATGAAGAACTGAAAGGCTATTCTCAAATACAAGCTAGGGAAGTTACCGAGGAGGACGCCGTACGACCTGTAACCCAAAAGGTTTATTGTGGTCAAATTATCTCCCCATGTAATGTCTCCATTTGCATCCATATATGTAGGCCACAGTAAGCGGAGGCTTTTGGGCGGACGAAGATCTCGGCGAACTAATACGTTTGGTCAAAAAGTACCCGGCTGGATTAGGAAATCGTTGGATTCTGATCGCAGAGGCAATGAACCGGACAGTTCAGGAAGTTACTTTTATGGCGGCCAAAATGAAGGAGAACGGTTACAGAATCCCTGGTCAATCCGATAGTGTAGCGGAAAACATTGTGCAGGAAACCCAAGATAAGGTCAGAAAGGAGAAAAGGAGAAAAGATAAGAGCATAGTCATTCCTGAAACGAATTGGACTCAGGAGCAACAAAAGGCTTTGGAGTCCGCTATTGTCAAGTATAGAAAATCCGTCGGCAGTGATAGATGGCAACAGATATCAAACTGCGTTCCTGGAAAATCGAAAGAAGAGTGCTTAGTGCGTTATAAATATCTTTGTGAGTTAGTAAAATCCCAGAAGAAAGCTGAAGAAAATGAAACTAGTGAGGTGAAACCAGAAACAGGTCCCGAAAGCAATCCAACACCCATAGTGAAAACACTGCCGCAAGAGTTTCAGCCTTTTACATCGGCGGATTTTGCAGATGAATTGCCAGAGAAAGGTGGGAAAAAACGGAATAGACGCAAGGAGAGGAGAAGACGAGACCTTCCAAGTGATGAGGATTCAGATGATGCATACATGTACGAAGTGAACTAAACTTCCTCAGAGTGGTACGTTAGAAGCACATAATAATAAGCTCAGCACAAAATATCCGTAACGTTTTTTACCCTGATTAATTTACAGGCTAATTTTATAACTAGCGATATTCTATGTCAAACTTTTATGGTTGAACTTCCGTAGTTGTCTCCCTTAGCAGAATCGGGATGAAAACAACGAATTTCTGACTTACAGAGTGCATTTTCAAATAAAACAACTAAACAGTATGGGTTTTATACTAAGAAACTGTCGATTCTTTACTAATGTCCAGCATAGAGTTTTGCGACATTTCCGTTTCATCTTCGTCATCTTCAATCTCCATTTCAAATGTTATCATTTTCTTGCGCTTATCAGAAAGTATAGACGCGACCTGTAATGGATGTCAAATTAAGGCACGGAAATATACTTGTGCAAGAATATTTACTTTTCTACATCCAGAGACCGAGATATTTGAACAAATGTGATCCATCCCTTTGAAAGAATTGTTATCGATAATATCTAATATGCTGTGACCCATTGTGGCGTCGCTCAGATTGAGGTTTTGTGGTAATATATGCAAGGAACACCTGCTTCTTGTTTGTTCCAGAGGAAATTGTAGGAAATAGCTTTGGAATTTTTCTTCGTTCTGGTTCGCCAGTAGCAGGGAAATAACATCATCGTTATAAAATTGTAAATCTGTCAATTTCAAATTCTCTAAACCGATATGAATGTCCTTTGTAAATGGGCCTGGCAGTGTCTGAAGTCGAAAGGCTTTTAGTTGTGTGAAGTTTTCATCAAACGCAAGTATTAAACATTCTTGTTTGCCTATTGTGACGGCCATAAGATCCTGTCTTTTCGATTCACTGACAAAATATGAAGTCTTAATAAACTCAAAGTTAACTTCAAAACATTCATCAAAAGTACAGCAGGTAAGTGTCGCATCCAGCTCAAAGGCAGTTCTAACGCTGTCATCTGGCTTCCCAAATACCAGATCGATAGCGGAGAACATTTTGTCTCTCTGCTGTGTCAGAGATTCGCTTCTTTCGTGGGGATAAAGCAAAGACGATTTGTGTAAGCACTCATTTTCATCTAAAAGTTTTTGCCACAGATGATGCATGTCAGTTTTTAGCACTTGTTGCAATGGCCTATCTTCTAGATATTGGCCTACTTTTTCCAAATTGAACTTACGTTTCGTAACTGAACCGTCGCCTGAAAAACACAAATGTACAGCTTGTTTGCTTTTAAAGGGAGCGGGCTCGGATATAACTAACCATTTTCCACCACACTGTCTTCGAAGCTGTTCAAATATTCCGCCAAATATATTGTATCCTCTATAGATAATTGAGTCATTTCTTCGGGAACGTCCTGTTGATGTAAACGCACAATAACGACACAAAGCCACGTGAAGAATAACTTCATGTCATTAACCGATTGGTCTATTACTTGCTGCATTTCCAGAATTTTCATTAAGAATGCACCGCATGCCCGTGTCGCTGCTTCCGCCGCTCCAGAAACTAGCAAGGGCTGTACAAAATCATAGGATTGTACGTCAAAACGTATAAGCAGAACAGCTATCAATACTTACTTCGAAATAATGACTAATTCTAGATAGACCTTTAATTGTGTTTAGAAAATAAAACAAATTTATAGAAGCCATTTGCAAAGGCTTCGATACCAAGCTTTGTATGGTAGCGTAGCTTAGATCCACCGAGTTCTGAAGTTTTTTAACACCTTTCTCTGTAAGGTCCCTTGAATCATATGGAAAAATAATAATATTACACACATGTTGCGAGGAAAGGATCACATAAATTGGTAAGTGAAAAAAAGTAATATGCAGTATGAAAATAGTAATATCCTATAAGTTAAATTAGTAATAGCTTGCCTTACCATGATTAACCTGAGTTTGGTAACTAGTGTTATGCAACAGTTTTTAAATACTAATAACATAAGTTTTCATTTTAAAGGTTATGGGACATGCACCCACTTACTGCATTAAAAATTCTTCGATGTCATGAGTGGCGTATCCAAATACCAACAATTCCAGGAAGTCAGCAGATAGGGAACCCTCAGTCTGTTTATTAGCATAGTTTGTCAGCTTATTGTCCATTTCAAGCAACACAGTTTCCCATGCCTCCAACATGCATTGTATAGTATTGTTGATATACCTGTAACAGACAGTGATAAATAAATTGACATTTCGATCTTCCTCCTGTAGATTACGTACTGTTTGGTCTCTAAGATATTGGCGCAGTGCTGCGCTAACTGCAACATGGGTGAGATGTACTCTTTTAGGACGGAATTTTGGAAATGCAATAACTTCACTTGTGTACCATCGCGAACTAAGGCGTACATGGCATTGAAATCACCATTTAGACGTACGTCGTACACCTCCATTTCATCCGGCGAGGACACATGCTGAGACATATCAATACTGCCCGCCTTCAGAGCACCCAAAAGTAACAAATGCACCTTGCCGCTTTTCAAAATAACTACAACGAAGCAGGGAGTGCCTTTGGCGGATGATCTGCCTTCTTGGGTCTTCGAGCAGACGCCTAGACTGTTTAACTGGGGCAAAGGTGGCAGGAAGAAGTTGTGTGCGAACTGGAAAGTGAATAAATTTAATTCTTTATTTAATCCAAACAAATTAAAACACACCTCGGCTTTATTACGGTATAGTTGACGGTAATCCGGCGCGTTTACTGCTTTACTGAAGTACACGTTTATAATATCCTCCTCATAATAGGAATTTGAAATTGATTCCTCGCGTTCGATATCGAGCAAAGACACTTGACCATTGCTGTATCCTTTGCTTGAAAGTAGATATTCGTAAGTGATAAACCGTTGCTCCTTGAACAATTTTTGTACTTTTACTCACCCACTGCTACTATTGTTTCATCATGCTGCCAGCTCAGACCCCTTACTTTTATGTCCTCTCCGGGCGAAGCAAATGTTACAATCTTTTGCCAATTTAACCGTTGTACTACCACTTCGCCTATTATGGAGGACGAATGTTAAACAGGCTCTTACTAAGTGCGTCTCACTTGCCTTTCTCAGTTCCGTACGCTATAAGATCCATTTTGTTACTCCATTCCATTACATCCACCGCACAACTCATGTGACGCGCTCCCACTTGTTTCATTGACATCGCTTGGGTCATCTTGGTCCACCCGATCAACGCATCAAACAACAATTCCGACCTGAAGTTTCGACCGGCGAACAGTCGGCTGGTTTTTATTAGCCGAAACTCACCGCTTAGTACCGAATACTCGATAATACCATTTTGTAAAACTACGTTCAGACTATATTCGCTGTACTCCAATGCTAAACGGGATGAAAGGGGTGAAAATTAGCAAATGTTAGTGTGGAAATGTAAGCAAATTGACTTTCTATCAAATGTTCCACAATAAAAAAGCATCCCCCTGCTGAGATAAATTTTACAAATTTGAAGCTTCTTGACAAAATTTGCAAAAGGGTTAGTATGAAAAATTGGTAAATTTTCGAAAGATAAGTTGAAAGCCAAGCCCCTTCATTTCGGAAAATACTGCCAAAGGGACTAAAGCGGAGTTCAAATTATCATACAAATCTGACTTATTTAGTCAAATTTAAATGTTTAGTATACAAATTTAACAGAAATATCCACAAGCAAGGCTAAATCTGACAGATTAATCTGTTAGGGAGTCGTTCTTGAAAAGTCAAACAAATTCAGTTCTATTTCTGAGAATTAATTTATTAACTGCAATGTTAATCTGTTAGATTTTTTACAGTTAAGTGAAATTCTACTGCGCAATCACTCCACTGAATATGAGAAAAACGCGAAATACAAAGAAATTTTCCTTATTACAAACTTAAATGTCATTAATAAATTGAGCAATAATTCACTGATTATTTTCTAAATCCTGTCATTTATTATTACATTAACTTAAACATTTTTCATTATATTTATTAGGCAAGAGCAGATAAAATTGAGAGCACATGTCACACAGGCAACATAATAAGAAAAGTAACAAATCGAATGAATCTGCTATATTTTTGTTGTCGTTTTGGTTCAATGTGCGTTTCAAATTTTGAGATTTTTGATAATTTTTTGTAATTTATGGACCAGATAAAAATTGAGCAAAGTTTACGGTTGAATCGTCAATCACATAGACATACGGGAATCATCGGCATAGAAGCAGCCATACGAGTATACTCGTATGTATGGGAATCTCAACTACAATAAAAGAGCTGAATATTAAAAAATTTTGTAGATACGTTCTCATGAAACCATTCGCATTAGATCGACACGAATTGCAAACAATAGTAAATCTGCATCGACATACAAAAGGGTGTTTGCAGCATTTACAGCATTGGGACGTTTTTTTTTTAGAAGTATCATATGTTATTTGTTTCGTCAAAAGTGCAAAAGCAAACGATTTTTTTATATGTGTAAACTCATATATATTAAGCAATGTGTCGACCAAATTTTTTTCTCGTGAAAAAAGATTTGTACCTGGTAATAATTCTAGTAATAATTTCTTTCACCTGAAAATTTTAATAATATACATATGTAATTGATTCGGGGCAATGGTTACGAGTATTATTGACACGCAATGGTTTCCTAAACATCGCAAACATTTTCCTAACCAATATTTATAACGAAAAACTCATTTTACGTCTTTTTATGGCTTCAGAAATTTGAACAAGTTTTTAATTTGCCCTGCGTGTCCACGGAAATTATTTTTGGAGGCTTGTGAGAAAAATCATCATTTCTGTGTTTTTAATGCTTGAAACTAATGAAAAAATATCTGGCCGGGAGGAATCTTAAGCTGAACCAAGTAATTTCGACTGACATAGAATCGAGGGTGTACTTGAACGACAATCTCCCCCTGCGGCAGTCAAAATAAGAGCTATTTGTCGTCGTCTGCTGAAAGATAAGTCCATTAAAAGCTTCAGGATAGTGTCTTTCGTACCGGCTGCAAGCATAACTTTTAATAACGGAAACAGAAAATTCCTCTCTTTGGAAGAACTAATTTCGAAGGCAGCCAGGTCGCAGGAGTAATGCTAGTGCTCCATAATCGGATTTTGGGACCCCTAGATTTGGAACCCCGCTGTAAATTTATATTCACATATACATGGAAGGGTGGGTGGGTGAGAGGTCAAACTATTTTATCCTATGCACTGCATTCGATAAAGTGGCTTGGCTTTCTTCGGAGTATTTATTTTCTATTTCTTTTGCTTTTTTATTTTCTCTTGCAATCTTGTTCGTTAGATTTTAATATTTGTATGTAATGTTAAATATCATAATTTGTTATTCACAATTTGTAATGCATTCGTCCATAACACATGTTAATGCGGGGGGTTGATCGGACAGTGTTTTTATTACATGTGAAAGAGAATGAGAAAAACGGGGGGTTAGAGAGTGTATAATCCAATGACTTCAATTTAGTGGCAAGGTTTTACCTTTTATTTCTGGGGTTTACAAAATGGAGTTTCTTTACCAAGCAGGGACTTTAAACGTTCAAATAAGTAGTTTATATATCGAGTGTAAAATGAGTACTGTACTTTATTACACTGCTAGAACGGTGGAGTGAAAGCTCTTTCCTTAGCTGTGGTGGGCGTGTACTTAAAAATTAAAACTCACAACTATCAGGGTAAGGAACATTTTTCTAACACTTTATGAACTTGGGTAGCAATATTGGTGATATTGTCAGTGACGATTCTCATGTTAAAAAGTTCTGTTCTGACGATGACAATCTCAATATTGGGGTTCTTAATGTGCAGTCGTTAAATCTTAGCAACGATTCTTCTAAATTTGACGAAGTAAAGCGTCTTCTCCGTAGTAGACTACCTGATATTGTTGGTGTTGTCGAAACGTGGTACAAGCCGTATGTGTGAAACAAAACTATGAGCATCCCAGGATACAAAATATATAGAAATGACCGCCACAACATTCGTGGCGGAGGGGTTGCTCTGTATATTGCAAATAGTTGCAAAGTAAGAGTCTTGCACAAGGTCGCTGATCCCAATGCTTGTAAAGTCTTATTTGTTAGTGTAAGTTCATCCATATCTAGTTTAGTCGTAGGTGTTGTGTATTTGCCCAGAGGTAACATAGAAGTTTTGGAACCCCACATTGCTGACATATCTTCGAGATTTAACAACGTAGCTATTGTAGGAGACTATAAATTTAACATCTTGAATAGGCAAAACTATTCATATATATTCTTCCGCAATATGATAACAAGATGTAATTTAGCTGTCCTCCATAATAATATTCCTTCTAATTTTGATGTACAGCATAGTTCATTTTCATTGATAGACTATACATTAGTTAGTGACAAATCTGCAATTTCGCGAAGTAGAAAATATTATTTTCCACCCCTTAATTCATACCATGCTTTTATGCTTGTGCAATATATATCCCAACCTGCTACTGAAACGCAAGTTTTGAAATATCGTGATTATAGTGCAATAAACTGTGATAATCCCAGCTGTGATATTAATGCTACCGACTTTTCGCCTATGTACAATACAAACGATTCTGATATGCAGATTTCTTATTTCAACCAAATTTTACAATCTCTATACAATCTCCACGTACCTGAAAAAACTAAAATTATTTACCCTAATAATGTTAAATGGTTAGACCAACCTGACGTAGGGAGGGTTAGAAGAAACAAAGAACTTGCCCTTAAGGCGTATTTGGAAAATATGACTGATAGGAATAGGTTAGTTTATAAGAAATAGTGTGCAATTTCCCGCAAAACAATAAGGCGGATCAAACGAGCTAACGGGATTCGAATGTTTAGCGATTTAAAGAATACTTCTGACTTTTGGCGCCGCATTAAGGCAACAGAAGCTAACAATTGTGATAATGAAATCTGTGATATTAATCATGACCATCTAAATACGTATTTTACCTCTGTGTCCACTAATATAATATCTCAATCTCAGATTCAACACTTAGAACAAAGGGAAAATATTTAAACTTCAGAACTGTTAATGAATTCGAAATTTACAATTAAAATATACAAAATCAACTCAAACGCTGTTGGGACTGATGCAATAGCTATCAAATTTATTAAGTTAATTTTATCATCTATTTGTGGTCATATTCTCCATTTAATTAATACAGTCACAACAACTTGTCATTTCCCATCGGAGTGAAAGATACCAATGGTGATACCTGTAAGGAAAAAAGACACATCTGGCCTGAACTGCGCTGATAATCGGCCTCACCGATAGCATTAGACGATCGCTAGACAATAAGCGGGCTGGAGTGCTGGCTGTTTTAGATCTCAGTAAGGCATTTGATTCCATAGATCATTCCATTCTCTGTAAAAAACTATACACGCAATTCAATTTTTCTTATTATTCGTGTAAATTGATTTCTTCCTTTTTGTCTGATCGTTTTCAATATATTGTTGTTATTGTTGAAAATGGGTCTAATCTGCGTAGTATTTCATCTGGTGTACCTTAAGGATCAATACTAGGTCCTATCCTGTTTATGATGTATTTAAATGATATTAACTTATGTGTTTTGAGTTCATGTCTCAGTATTTATGCAGATGATATCCAAATGTACATGTCTAGTAATACCTATATATGTTCCACTAACGACTCTATCTCAAAACTTGACAGCGATATAGGCCGAAATTGTATTTGGGCCTCGAGAAATAACATTGCCAAAACAAAATGTACAATTTTCCAATCTGGACGTGAACAAACAGTTATTGGGCATAACATTATTGTGCAAAATACTGTTGTCAGTTCTACGCCTTCGCTCTGTTGTCTTGGTTTTGAAATTGATCATAAACTAAAATTCAGCAAGCACATTTCTCGAATATGTTCAAAAATAAATTTTGCTTTGAGAAAGCTTTACAATCTTAATGTTATTTTACCGGTTAACATAAAATATACTTTGGCACATGCTATTTTATTACCACATATCATGTATGGCGCAGAAATTTATCTCAGTGCAGACAAATCTCAACTGTAATGTCTTATATCTTGCATGCTGCTACCGATTTCTCTCTTCGAATAGAAACTCTCAAGTCCTCATAGAACGTTCTAGCAGCGTTTTTGAAAGATCTTTTATGGTTCGTGTTGCAAGATTATGGAACAATTTGCCGGCTAGTTTAAAAAATTTCGCAGCCACCCCCAACCAATTCAAGCAGAATCTGATGTGTTACTACTCTAATGTTTCATAATAATTGGCAGTACTAATATACAAAAATGTTCACTGATAATCGCAACTACCCTATTTATTTATTTTTTCTGTTTTTGTACGATCAAGTATTTTTGAAAAAATGTGTGTTAGGGACTTTTAGGGATTATTTATTAGGGATTTAGGGATTATATATTATATATATTTCTATTTTTGTTTATGTCTACATAACTCATAAATTGTTATGCTATCAATATGTAGTCCATAAATGGACGTTGATTGATTAATAAATATATATGAATGAGAATGAGAAATAAACTCTTTAATTAAAAAGAAATACAACTAATGGGACCGAATCACTATATTATTGTAAATAGGGACAATTCCCAACGAAATGCGGGGAAATATGTGCAGTAAAAAAACACCATGTAAACAAATAAACAATTACAACTAAAAAATGGACGTTCAAAATGATGTCAAGTCTATCTTGCTTAACGGCGACGCGGTTACTGGTATCCCATAATAATATTTCAAAAAAACGCAACCAATTCAGTTTGAAATTATCCTTATTTTCAATAAAAATGTAATGATTTGGTCGCATTGTTATTTTTTTACTTTCCTACTTCTTTTTATCAACTTTTCCTTGTTTAGCTTAGTGGTGACATTTACTCTTTTATCGTATGTGCGATTGCATTTGTATGACGAAACGGGTATAAGTTACCAACAATACCTAACCAAAGTTTGTTCGTGAAAAAATTTGGTGACACTGCCTCTATTGCCGATCTAAAACGCTGAAATCGGAACAATTTATGTTTTTGTGTGCTTTATTAATTTATCTTGTGTTTTTATTACTATTTATTTTCACAAGTTTACAAGTGTGCAAATATTTAAGTTAATACGATTTCAGTGTTGGAAAGCAACAAAAATGCTGGCGTTGTCGCTTAGAAAAAATTTAATTTATAAACTGTACACTGTAAACGCCATATTACCGGATACACAGGCAGATTTAATCCAATTTGTCCAAAATTTGACAAAACTGACAAAACTAAACAGATCGATTAATTAGTTAATTTAATTTCTTTAATTTATGCAAAACATGACTTAAACAAATGCATTTAAATAAACTAATTCAGAAAAATCTAACAAAGGCTGGTATTGACTTACCATTGGAGAGCAAGCGAAATTTTATTTAAATTGCCGCATTGTACATGGGAAAAGAACTGTTTGGTGAAAATTTTATTTTTTGAAATAAAATTTCCGCGAATGTTTCTTATACACTTAAAAATTTTTATACATTTTAAAGACTCACATATGTCCCTTTCTTACTGCATGTTTAGTACAAAGACTATGTGACAACTGATTTAGTCAAACATTTTTAAGCGTCCGAGATTACAAGCGTGTGGTTTCTAAACTTCAGTGTTCAACAGCATTTTGCAATCTAATTAACATATACCAGCTCATTTCGGAAGTGTGTTGATTTCTCGAATATTTCAGTAATTTTTATGTTTCCAAACATGCGCTATCCTAAGCGGCGGTGCTGTTTGTAGCGTTTTTATTTACGTTGCTGCAGCTAGCGAATGGTGTCACTTTTGACATTGTTTTCTTGTAAATCTTGATTTCTTATTTTATATTCTTTACGCTTGCTAACTTTTATGTCGGCAGAACGCATTACCATCGCTATCTTTATATACGACATTTCCGGAAGATAAGTCTGTCAATTTATCTGTGTATCTGAATGAGCTTTAAGGCGTAACAAAAATTGCTGCTTTCGCAGTTAGCGAGGTCAGTTGTGAACATTGGCCTAGAAGTTCGTAATTATTTGGAAATGCCTAAGATTTTCCATTGTGAATTTGAAGTGTATGGCGTTGTGCAAGGTATGCGGAATAGTAGTAGCTCGATTTGTCGGCAGTTTCCTAATGATTTTTAACAATTTCAGGAGTTTCCTTTCGAATGGTAACGAAAATGGCTTGGCATTTGCATTGGATGCACATAGCCATAGATGCATTATATTCTTACAAAATTCTTTTTTTATGCAGTATACGGAAAGGCAGGCAAAGTCCTTGGGAGTACGTGGGTGGTGTATGAATACCAGGAATGATACGGTTAAGGGTGAAGTACAAGCCACTGATGAACCTTTTGCTAAAATGTGAGTGCTCTTTGTGACCACATACTGTACGTTTACTTACATTATTCTTACTTATATGTGGAATGTCTGAACTAAAGGAGAAATTGGCTGGAGAAAACTGGTAGCCCGGCCTGTCGCATCGATAAATGTGTATTCGGCGAGGCAAAAGAATTGGATAAATTTACATTTGATGATTTTTCAGTGAGATATTAGAAATAATTTTAAACTTAGTAGAAAAAAAAAATAACCAATTATACTATGGTAATAGTGAAAATAAAACATTGTTATTTTTAAATATTTATTCGATAATACTGTTCTAAATTAAAGAATATTGTTATGGATATTATAAATTTCTGTACAAAGTATGTTTCTTGTTTCAGCATATCATAGGAATTAGTAGTATGTGTGTATATTTTTTTTTCAATTTTCAATTCAATTTATTAATCAACCAACGGACTATATGTTGATAGAAGTTCGACATGAGTTACATTGCTTAAATTCATTTCCCAGCAAAAACCCTAGCCATAACGCATACCTTTCTAACAGAAACCCAACAAAACTATATAGCCAAATATGGACGTAGATTGTCAATCAAGAAAACAAGACGCGAACAAATGTTCAAACAAACTGAAACAAATCATAGTGCTCAAGAAGAGTATAATTCAAGTATTGCATTAACTTTCGTTTAAAACTTGCAGGACTAACAGAAATTTTTCAACTCAGCAAGCATGCTCTTAACTGCAGTTAATTATACTAATGATAGTTTGGCAAATCAATCGGTAACTTGAATTTATCCATAAGCAAGTGTTAACAGAACAAAATGTGCTGTATTTGCTGTGGTTCGTGAACCAGATATTATACAAAACAAAACTTTTTTCGTTATGTGGATTTTTGATGACATTTGAGCTTTTAGGTTGATCATCATCTTAAATTCCATACAAATATTGTTTATATTTGTTCAAAAATGTATTTGATGCTTAGTCAGTACAGAAATGTGAGTCAGATGAATTAACTTAATGAACAAAAACTTATATTGCAAGTTAAAAATTACAGAGAGAACAAACGGAAGACTGGTTAAATTGTATGTGATATACCAGAAAGGGCCTGATAATGCAGTCCTAGAATCAAGTGCTTGCTGCGTCCTAAATCTGTCCGGATTCTGTATAACCGAACAAAAGATATGAAACTATGAATACATATACTCGTATATCAGTCATTTTTATGGGAGGTACTATATGGGAAATAGTTAATCGGCCATATTTTTTCCAATCCTACAATGCATTACAAAGTGAAACAGTGGGGAAAAAATCAGATCTGTGCCGTTTATAAATTAGAAATTGCAGGAAAAATATTGATTTTCAATAAATGCGTCAGTTAGTATGGGAGGTATCAGAAGGGACGAGTCAATATGATCCATTTGAAATACCCGGCAATGATATTAGGCTGTGTCAAGTTTGAACAAGTTTGAAGATTTGCGACAAATATGGCATCTACCAATTAGAGAGATGGGCATGGTTCAATCTGCTTAAAAGATCATGAAACACATTTGGTCTAAAGATAGTTGGTACTTTAAACGCTCCTTAAAGTAGCTCCACCTTCGGATGAGGTTAAAGGTGTAATAGTAAATAGTTATATAATCATACCTACTGGACCGTTTGAAACTATG
>JAHXMU010000251.1:2486678-2501797 GCA_019455685.1 Philornis downsi
ATGTCTATGTCTATGTCTATGTCTATGTCTATGTCTATGTCTATGTCCATGTCTATATGTCTATGTCTATGTCTATGGTTGCCGTTCACCGTCTCCGAACGGAAGGGGCTTGCAGTTTTCCCCGTCTCCCACAGGTGAGGATACTGCATCCTTGCAATGTAGTATCGACCTCCCCATCTACCTGGGGTCTCCGAACCTGCAGGTATGTAAAAATGACCAGCCTGCACTCTTCTGCCACAGGGCGACCAATCTCGTCGTCACAATTGGTAGTAGCTTTGCTTTTTGCTTTTCTACGCAGCTCCAACCGGTGAGTTTAGCGTGGTTTAGTAGCATGGGGATAAGGAGGCCCCGGGACTGAGTTCCCGCCTGATCATTTGGTGTAGGATCCCTAGCGGGAGCATCACGCGAGCTGTGGTTGATACCAAAATCACTGGTAGAGACTTTGTGCATCATCAATTTAGTATCTCCTTTCTGCAAAGAAAGGGCTGACAATTTTGGTACTACCCTTATCCTAGATAGTCCAAGTTTTACTTGACTATTTCAGGGGGGCGTTGGCAATCGCATTGTAATATGCACAGTGTGTCGCACACCGTGGGTAAGGCCTTCACAGCGAGAGTCACGTAAAGCCCTCGTGGACTTCTGTATGACTTCCTGTATGAATTCCTCCTAACTCTTCAAGTTATGATAACAATGATATTTAAAAACCTAAATATTAATATTGAAATTTTTACATAAAGGAGCAACAAACGTTAGTTTAATTAATTACACCAAAGCGTTTCATGTCGCCATTTTTTGTCACTAAAAGTAGAAATTGAGAGGGTGGAATCACTATTTTCGTTCGTTTTAATATTTAGAGGGCCGTTCGTAGAAAACGTGCGACAATGTTACTAAGTATTTTTTAAACACAAAACTAACATGATTTTTATGTGATGTCGATGATAAAGAAAGAATACATCAGTACAAATATAAAAAAACACATTATTAGTATATGTAATTGTACCAAAATAAAGCGTAGTGCGTGTTTATATTTCTTAAATTTACATTTCCTTACACGACACTTTCTGAATTGATTCTAATTTTGAATCATCTAATCTATCTAATTTCACACCTGTAAGCTATGTCAGAGGTGAGTTTAGTCATTGTATCGGCAAGTTTCTGTGACTATTAGGAATATATGTATGCATATATCCTTTATGAGGTCTAGGAGAGGCATTTATAGTAAACTGTACGTCCTGTGCTTCCTGTGGACATAAGAAAATAGGATTAAGAATACCGTTATATTTAAATATAAGCTGATGAAATTTGAAAATAAAATTAATTATTAAGTACACATTGCCGATACATTTGGCTTGGCTTTTTAATTAAAATATTGGCTCGCTAGACGACGCTGATTATTTGTGGCTTTGCATTAGAGTCGGTAGAAGTAAAATAGGCAGGCCCTATAAAAATATATAGAAAATATATTTAAAATATTAATTTCAAACAAAATCCTGTTCTGCTGCACCCATTGCAATAGTTATGAAAGCGAAATGACAAAATGAATATATCTCCATCCTATGGTGGTGGGTTTGTAGTGGGCATCACTACAGTTTAGTTTAGTTTAGAGAATCGCGAGCGACAAATGTTAGTAAACCAAAAGCTTTCTTGTCCCTGTCGTTTGCAAAATTGAAAGGAAGAATTATCATATTTATTCGTTTTGTTATTTTGCATTGCTGAAATTTCGATTAAAATTGTAATTTACTTCATTTTCCTTCACTTCTTTATTTGTTTTGTTTCTCCTCTTAATAACATAAGATAATTGCCAAAAAAGCTGTAGAAGTGCTATAATCAGCGCTTTTTGTTTATATAGGGTGATTTTTTAAGATTTAAGTTTTGCAAGTTGGCAGCACTGGTTCGTAATGGCGTCCAAACGTCATTTATCAAAGTGAAAAGTGTACAGTATACTCTGCCATTTCATCATGGAAAGGCTAACAAACGAGCAACGATTGCAAATCATTGAAATTTATTATCAAAATTCGTGCTCTGTGGTCGTTTGATACGACCATTTCATGGTCGTCATAATCGACCAGCTGAATCAACGATTCGTGCTGTTCTCTCCAAATTTTGCACCAAATTTACTTTGTTGGACATAAAACCATCAACTCGCATGCGTAGAGTGCGTACCGAAGAAAATATTGCAGCCGTAGCGATCAAGTACAGTATAAGAAAAGCTGTCTCGTGTAATTTTTTCCTCGTAAAAAGAACACAGCATCCAGTTTAAAGCTGGAATCGGGGAAAGTTTGCCAACACTTCCATTGACAATTTGTTGAATACCAATTATAAGTGGACACACATAACTGCAAAGGCGTTTTTTTGGTAAAAATATAAAAAGTTTTCCGTAAAGGCAGCTTCACTCTTTTAGCTTCATCTCTAAATTTTGTTTAAGGGCCAATTTTTAACTGGTCATTTAAATGCATAATACTTTTAGGTTCAAGTTATGAACTGTTAAAAAAACACCATTGTTTTAGTGAGTTGATCAAAATATAACTACTTTATTTTTCATCATTTTTGGTTCTTATACACTAATTACAAAAATATATTAATTTTCTATTTATTGCATTTTTCGTTCATTTATATGAGAGATGAAATGTAAGAAAACAATTCTTAAGAAAAAGTCTGGGTTTAATAATTTGTTTTGTTTTAAATAATTCTTAGGAAAATAAGTTGTTAGGTTTGTATTTGTTTGTTTTAGTATTTCTTTAATTTTTGGTAATTTATCGATTTTGCATTTTTGTTCACATGAGAACGAAAATGTGAATTAACTTTAGATTATGTTATTGATATGTTTTCGGGAAGTGATGGGAGATATTATAACACCCCCACCGTCAGTCTGAGGCTCCGCCGAGGAAACAATAAGGGTTCTTGTTTTAAGTGTTTTTACATAGATTATGATAAAGATAATAATTAAAACAATAGAAAACCCTATACTACTACTGGTATTTACCAGAGTGTTTTTTAAAAACGTATTATTAACAATTTTTATAGTTTCATTAAACCGTATATCCTAAATATCTAAGTCAGTAATTTGAACATTGTTTTTATTTATTTCTAATATTAATTTTTCCAAAACAAATATTTCTCTTGTGTTTACTTTAAAATTTGCATAAGTCTTTGGTTTCTTATTAAATAAGTCTTTGGAATTTTATTAAATAAGTTTTAAATATTTCAAGTTTATATGGATGTTTACAGTTAGTTTCAATTTTATCTTGATAGTGTTTGAATATAAGTAAACCAGGGTAAATTTCCTTTTCTTCTGAGTCTTTTGTTAATGTCATTTTACGTTTAGGTTCAAGATTTTTGACAATACTCGTTAGACAATTATCATTTATTTTTTCCAATTTTTTATATTCTAATGTGTTTGATTTATATACTCCGTTGTTTTGAATAAGAACAGTGTTCCTGTTTAGTAATAAGGTTTTATTCTTATTATCAGAAATTGGTTTAAATGCTACTTCTGAAAATGATTCGTTCAAAAATCTTGGGACATTCAATGTCAATACTATGAAGTTTTCTTTATATGCTAGAGATACTTTTGTCTGAAGACAAGATTCTATATTTCCTATAAAATTAATTTCTTCCTCTGTTAGTATCTCTGAAGGGATTATCCCTAATTTTGAATTAAAAATAACGTGTCCAATCTCGTTCACGTGGTCCATTAGTAGGTTGATGTCGTTATTAATGCGGAAAACGTTATGTAAAAATAGGGTTTCGTCTTCTAAGTCGAGAATTTTATTCTGCGTCTCTGTCTTGAATCTGTTTACATAGGTCTGTATTATTTTCTGTTGGCTATTTATGTGCTTCGTAATATTTGATGTCCTGTTTGACATAGAAGTGCTCAAATATGAGACTTCGTTTAACGCTGTCATTGTGTCTTTGTTGTTTTTTTCGAGGTTTATAATTTTGTCGAAAATTTGTTGTTCATCGTCACTGTCCGTTGTGCCTACCATAAATTTTAGTCCTTTGTCTATTGCGTTTATTAATCCTCGTCTTTGTCTGAATCGAGGTGTCAAGGTATTTATGTTCGTCTTACATATTTCCATGTTTTTATTTACGCTTTCCAAGAGTGGGGTGATGTTTGTGTAGGTATTCGAAAGTTCCCGGATATTGTCTTGTAGAAAATTGGCTGTTTCCATATATTGCGTAGTGTTGATAGCGTGAATTATTCTAATGTATTTATCGATAATCTCTACAGCTCTTATCTTAATTGGTATATAACCATGATTGTCGGATATGTTTTGAATATCGAGGTAGGTAACCATAAAAATAATTGTCAAAAAAATTCCAAAGTGTCATCTGGAAATATTATATATTGTATGTCTGTATAGTCAGGCAAAATATTATTACTTAACTTTTATTCTGGGGTTATCCCTATCTGGAAATTTCTTACTTCGTCTGATATGGATTTTATAATATTTTTGCCCTGTCTTAACGTTCTCGACGTGGTCGTCATCGATTTTCTCACTATCTATCTTCCTATATCTCCTATGGTTTTACCCCCTCTAATCTCTTTGATATAATTTGAACCATCCGCTATTGTCACATCTGTCCTGTCTTTATTCAATTTGCCTATGTATTCCTCTTTTTTTAGCCATTAAATCGTGAATCCCTGTATATTTTTCCTCATTAATTTTTCCATTCAGGAAATCAATAGGTCTGATCTTCGTTGTGCTATGAATTGTGTTGTTGTAGAATCCTATTATCCGCAGAATTTTTTCTTCTGTTGTTTGTTCTTTATTCTTTTCATCGTGCCTTAAAAGCCTTATATGCTCATTTATGGTATTATGTAGACGTTCTATGTCCGCATTGGAAGTGTGGTTACTGCTTGAGGTAAAGTGTATATTAATTTTTTCTTCATTAAGGAATTCGCGCATTGGAATGGTGGGCTTCTATCATATTTTTCAATGGTGCATACTTCACAATTGTTAATGAATTGTGTTATTCTTAGTTTTAGGTAGGGGTTGTATATTTTGTTTTTCAGTTCCACGTAGACAGTCTCTATTCCCCGGTGATTCTTACTTAAATGTTCTTTTTCTATAGCATTCGTCAGTTCTTCTTCGTCTTTGATGTCTCTAAGCAACTTGGTACATCTTATTATCCTAAATTTCTCATTATTTGAAAAAAGTTCCACATATACGTTCTCCAGAGTGTTAAAAAATTGGTTCTCTATGTAAATTGCATTCAGTTGGTTTGGGTTAAAATGATTTTTCAAAAGAGAGATTGAAGTTTCCCTGTCGAGTTTCTTAATTCCTATCACTTTTCTATTATTCCTGAAGACGTTCTCATTCTTTATCCTGGCTGCACCTGAAGAAATTTTCTTCATGATGATTTGGTATCTTAAGCACTTCTGATTCCAAAGTATCTTTTATAAACTATTATATAATCGAATTCAGAGGGTTTAAGCCTCCATCTTACCAATTTGGAATTTAGCTCCTCAACTGAAAATAGCCATGTGAGAGGTTTGTGGTCTGTTTCTGTTTTGAACTGTCTTCCAAAGGGGTATGGGCGGAAATATTTGGTTTCGCTGGTGCTGTAATTGCACTCGTGCTCGTTAAGGGTACGACTCGCGTAGCAAATGGGATGGTTTTCTTGTGAAAGTATGGCCCCTAGTGTAAAATTGCTGGCATCCGTCGTAAGTGTGAATTCTTTTGAGAAATTTGGATGGGACAGAATTGGGCCTGGGTTAGTAATGTTTTAAGGGTATTGAAACTCTCTATGTATTCTGGGTCAGCAATGTTCATTTTAGTGTCTTTCTTCAAATATTTGGTCATAGGTTTGGCTACCCTGGAATAATCTTTTATAAATTTCCTGTAGTATCCTGTTAGTCCGAGAAATTGTTTTATTTGTTTGGGAGTTTTAGGCATTGGGAAATTTTTGACGCAATCTATCTTTTTAGGGTTAGCTTTTATTCCAAGAGGTGTCACTATGTGTCCGAGAAATTCAGTCTCCCGTTTAAAAAACTCTGATTTATCTAATTGCATTTTAAGATTAGCTTCTTGTAAGCGTTGAAAAATCAATTTAATTGAATTAATGTGTTCTTGTATGGAGGTGGAAAAGATGATTATGTCATCTAAGTAAACTAGGTAAATTTTGTTAATATAGTCTTTAAGAATATTATTCATTAGCCTTTGAAATGTCGCTGGGGTTGTTTTCAACCCGAACGGCATTCTAATGAATTCATAGTGTCCTCCTTCCACGGTGAAGGCGGTCTTATGAATATCTTATTCCCTAACTTCGATCTGATGAAATCCTTTGGCCAAATCTAATGAGGTGAAATACTTGCATCTTCCCAGTTTATCAAGGATTTCATCGATGTTGGGAATTGGGTACTTGTCGTCTATGGTAACTTCATTGAGTTTCCGATAGTCTACGACAATCCTCCATTTAGTTTTTCCACTTGCGTCGGCTTTCTTCGCCACGATCCAAATGGGTGCGGAATAAGGAGAGTTACTGTGTCTGATAATTTTGATGTCGAGCATTTCCTGTATTTGTGCTTCTACTTCGTTCTTATGTATATGCATGTAGGGATAGCGATATGATTTGGTATGTATGGGTATGTTGTTGGTGGTTCTGATCTCATGTTTTATAGCGGATGTGAACGTTAATTCAGTACCGTCAAGATAAAATATGTTTGGGTATCTCTTTATTAATTTCAAAAGTTGTCCCTTTTCTTCAACATTCATGTGCTCTGTTCGAATTTGTTCTATCGTGGTTTACTATTTCCACCTTGAATAGTACTGAAACCATCGTAGTCTACCTTCTGTGTAGACAAACGATCGTTCTCAGGTAAGTTGATTGTTTCTCTTCTGTCTTCTATTCTAAAAATTTCTCCTGCTATGATTTTTTTGTTATCCTCTTTAAAACACATTACGTAGTCGTTAGATTTATTATCTTCAAAAATTATTGGCAATATTCTGTTACCAAAAGTTATACTTTTAGTCTTATAATCTATGATAGCATTTAATGGTTTTAGGATATCATTGTCTATTAAACCATCATAGAAGTCATGGAATTTTATTATGAAAAATTCAAGTGTGCCTATTGCTCCTAATTCTTCAAAAGTAGATATTATAGGTTTTTTATTAACACAAAGTTGGTGTTGTAATGTTTTTATCAATAGGGGGTTTGTTAAGTGCATTTTTTGGGATGACAAATCCCAGGGTTTAAGATTGAATTCGTTGCTCCTGTGTCTGTAATTAATCGTATGTGTCCCAACTTAGTCTTAATTACTATAGGCGGTAGCTTGCCTCCGAGGCTGGAGCCCGAAAATTTTCTGATAGTTCCATTTTGCTTATGTCCATAGGTTCCGGTGCGTGTCTGAAGTTCTGCCTGTTTGGAATAAAAGATGGGTTCGATGGGGTTTGATTGTATATATTCCGATGTGGTTGTTGGGGGTGTCTGTATTGTCCTTGAAACGTTCGAGGAAAATTTGTTCGTTGATCATTAAATGGTTGTTGGTTATTCGAAGGTTGTTGTTGGTTATATCTGAATTGTGTGTTGTTCATGGGTTGGTTCTGGAAATGTCTTTGTTTGTTATTAAAATCTAGACGTTTGTTTGGTTGCGAGTTGTTTTTTTTTTTTTGTGTAACCTATCATTGTCCGTCGAATAAGCATACCCGGCTTGGAACAGAATATCCATGGCCCCTTCTAAGTCCGCTGGGTTTCTGCAAAATAGTACTGATTTTATCGGCTCAGGCAGTTTGCTTTTGAAAAATTTTAATGCGGTGTGCATGTTATTGATTGCACTTTGTCTGACGGCTTCATTTTCTCCTAATATGAGTTTTATTTTGTTATTAAGTCTCTGTAGTTTATTTTTTATATTTTCATAAAATTCCACTGTATTTGTTTTAAATGTTACACTCCTTAACTTGTCAAAAAGCTCCTCGCAGGATCGCCTATCCCCAAAGTTGATTTCGATGGTCTGGCTGGCTTTTCCCTTCAGTTTCGACTAGATTATGTCCGAAAATAGTAGTTGTGATATTTTGTCAAACGTGCGCAGATGTGGGTGTACCCTATCTATCAGTGTAGTAGATGTTTGTAGGTCCCTATGGTCCCCATTAAACTCTGGTAAACTGTTCAAGTATTTTAGTGGATTTATTGTTAGTCTGTTAGCTTGTCCTACTTCCTGGTCTACCATTTTTGTAATTATTTTCTCTCCTACACCCTAATATGTTTTAGAATTCATTTCTTAACCGAATATTTCTTTCTTGCAATTTTCTTTATTAATGTTATCTGTTGAGAGTATTTTTCCAGGATTTCAATATCCTCTTCCTTTGAAGTGTAGAAATAATTCTCTCTATTTCCGATTCTGTTGTAAATTTCTCGCTTATATTCATTTAACACTTACAAGATATTAGGTTTTAATAATAATTTGTTTTGTATATGTTGTTCTTTAAAAAAATCTTACTCTTAATGTTGATTTGGTGTGGCCTGGCATCAATGACTTCTGATTCCTTTGAGTTATGGTTGTTCTTTGGATGTGTTGTTACTTGGAGTATGAAGAAAAATTTGTGTTTCTCCTTGAAGAGTGTTGATAATGGATATTGTTACACTTGTAGAATATTGTTTTATTTTTCAGAATGTTTTGTTTATATAAAACTTTTCACTTATTGAATTGAGAATGTTGTTTATTTTTCAAAGGTTCTTAGTGAGACAGAATAGTACTTTTCACTTAAGAACATTGTTACCAAAAAAAATTTGGAGTGTTTACCAAGGGATTTTTGATATCCTATGTATGTTCATCTACGATCTTTCGTGGGATAAATACAAACTTGGATTTGTTCACGGGTTTGTGTACAGATACCGCACTAGAAATTGAAATTTCAAGTTCTACCACATGGATGAGAAATCTCTCTTCTAACCCTTTAAAAAATTTTTTCACTTTTTGAAATTTTATTTTTATTGATGTTGGGTAGGATTTGCGGAATCCTACCGACTGCGCCACTTTTAGGTTCAAGTTATGAACTGTTGAAAAAACATGATTGTTTTAGTGAGTTGATCAAAATATAATTACTTTATTTTTCATCATTTTTACAAAATTACAAAAATATATTAATTTTGTATTTATTGCATTTTTCATTCATTTATATGGGACCGGAAATGCAAGGAAACAATTCTTAAGAAAAAGTCGGGGTTTAATATTTTGCTACAATTGCATTTTTCGTTCATTTATATGGGAACGGAAATGCAAGAAAACAATTCTTAAGAAAAAGTCTGGGTTTAATAATTTGTTATGTTTTAAATAATTCTTAGGAAAATAAATTGTTAGGTTTGTATTTGTTTGTTTTCGTGTCTCTTTAATTTTTGGTAATTTATCGATTTTGCATTTTTGTTCACATGGGAACGGAGATGCGAATTAACTTTAGATTATGTTATTGATATGGTTTCGGGGAGTGATGGGAGATATTATAGCACATACTCAGTTGACCTTGAATAAGACTTGATACTACTTTAAACACGGAAAGTTTTTCGATACTTTGTCAAATAAATTATTTTTTCGAAAAACTGGTATTCTCACGCTTCTCATCAGCTGAGAATTGATATCTTATTGTAATAAGTAAAAATGTAACAGTACGTACCCACTATTAGCATTTCCACCTTTAAATTTTAATAATTCAAATTTTGTTTTTTGTCCAAACCGTATGACCATTTGATCATACGTGAAATGGCTAAATTTGATTGTTTAAACAATAATTAACAGATAACCTAAAAAATGTATTCTAAGTCTAAATTATGTATTACCTCTGGCGGTGTAAAATTTTACCAATTTTGATATGGTATACGCATACTACATGTAAAATGTACTCCAATTTTTGTTGTTTTAAGAAATATTGAGTGTACGATTTTTAATGTAGTTGCAAAAAGGTTTTGTCATAAAGAATTGTAGCCATAAAAATCATAACGGTTAAAATGAATCAATTATTTTAATAAACAATGGAATTAAACACATTATTTAAAATTTTTTCTGTAGTTTTCCATTATTTTTTGTGTGAGGATATAATCCTCCTGCATTATATCCAGAACTAGGAATATTTTACTGTGAGTGAGGTACCTTCTGCATATGGATTAACCAGCAATAGTAGTTCTGACAATTTTCGCCGTTCCGGTTAATAATATATAGTATATGTATACATATAAGTGTATTTCCTCCAAGTGTATATTCTAGAAAGATCGTTAAGACCACTTGCAGAATATTCAACTACCATGTATGTAATCACTTCCCCCCTGTTATGTAAATGAGAACATTGTAGAAGTAAGTTTATGTTAAGCAACAACATTCCGTTAATATGTTTGTCTTTATCGCATCCATTATGTAAACATGTGTTTTCTCAAATGTTTTAGCACTTTCTAGAAAAAGTAATTTTACTATAAGTAGAGCGACTTGTGTTTTTGAATTATTAATAAAGTTGACGTTAAAGTAGCAATGTGTTCCACAATTCTAAAGATACTATTTTTGTCTTTTATTCCCTGGATTCAACTTCCGTCTTTAGCTTTTCGAATCTCGAAACTCCGTTTTCGTCAAATTTATTTCTGTCCTTCCACCTCAAATTCGCAAAAATCTTTCTCGGTCAGGCTGGCTCTGTGACATTATGCAAACTTCTACTTCCATGTTTATTTAGTCGGTGATACTATTGTGCCTTTCGTCTTTGTTCATGTCCTAGAGGTATTACATTCAAAATATCTCTCTTAATTTTGCTAATTTAACCTTCAGCCATTTATTATATTACGTAATCTTTTTGCCTACTATATCGACTCTTATACGACAAATCGTATGAATTTACGAAAATTCTTTTTCATTGCGTGTTGTTTTCATTTCTTACCTGCCTTTTAATGATTATAATTTCAGATTAATTCGGTGATCTAACATAATTGGATTTTCTTGGGCGATGATAACATTTTGGTTTACTTTCTTTTCTTGTTTTGCCAGTGATAGCATGTACTTTTAAAAGCCAGTTAAGGACCCGCCTTTACGGTAATATTAATTTACTTTACAATTATTGGGGTTTCAATATCGATTTTTGTTCTAGCAAATACATTTTTGAATCCAATCTTCCCTGAATTACCAACTATTTGAATTTAGTTCCAGTTCTCGTGATTTCAAAGGCAGCCATTTGTTATTCCAAATGTGTACCCTTTCTTATCCATAAAATTACTAATTTACAAATTCTCCTTCCGTCTGATGAGTGCGGTACTACGTCATAGCAGCATTTTTTCAAACCGTCTGTTCCCCGTTTCTCCTCTAAAATTTAAATTTGAACAAAACCCACATCGCGAGCTTGCTGTTCTTTAATTTTCCTAAATCTTGCTTCATTACTTGGTGTCACTGTTGTCTCCGAACTTTCCTGTTTCAACCCCCAAATATACGAATTTGCAAAAACCTTTTCACACCAGCTTCGATCTGAATAACTTCCTTTATAGGAGCTTTGCTATCAACATATATGTATGTAAGTATGCTTATACGTACTCGTATGTTAGCTTTAAAGACGTTGCAGTCATCACGCTGTAGATGTCTTAGCTCTCCAATAATGCATGCTTGGCTACATACATATGTAAGTATTGCTTCCACATACCGACTCCGCCTCAGACAATTTACTCCGACAGTCGTCCACAGAAAGACATGAAAGGGCGGTAGAAATAGAAAAGCACCCAGAACTTCCTACGACGAATATTGGTAACAATAGATAACAATCGGAAGCACTATTGGCGCATATCCAACTGTTTCATAATTTTCGAGCGGAGTTACCAACTCTTACCCATGGAATTACAACGACCATAACTTCATTTTCTTTATTCTTTCCTTAATGTTTCTGGGCCATTTTAATTTCGCCTTGTCAACAACTTTAGTTTTCTAGCATACTTCTTCAAATCAACAAGTTGTCTCGTCCACCATATTGGATGGTAGTTTCTAGCCAGATATGTAAAAGAGTGGGAATCCACAAATTAGGATTGAAAGTCCCGATGATCAAATTTCTCACTGGGACAATGGCCACCGAACATTCGTGACGAAAAGCTGTCTAATTTATAGAATAGCTGGTGCATTTAAAAATAAGGTAAAATAATGGCTCGGGCTGTTAGGTTTGAAACGGTCTTAATCTATTCACGAACTTTAAATGGGTAAGAACCTCACTTTTCTTGATATGTGCCCAGTGGGGCTGCGATTGATAAGCAAAGATGGCGTTGTGGGATTCTTCAAACGTAATGTTACGATGCTTAAATATAGTGCTTGAATATATTATAGTCTTCAGTATAAGATGAAAGATTTATTCAATAACTGTAGAAGAACCATGGCGCCTTTTGTCGCGAATTTCGAAAATTCTCTTTTTATCTTCTGTTTCCGTTAAAGCATGAATTTCGAAAAACTTCTTGTTATCGTGTTTTTAGCCTCAGAAGTTCGTAAGTTGAAAAATCCCTTCTTGTCCCGCACCTACTCTATAAGGAGTATAGGTATATATACGCCAATGTCCGTGATTGTAGCCTTAGTAGTTAGCCTGGACGATGATCAGTTGGTCAGTCTGTCAGTAATGCAACAATTTTATATATTATATATATGCATATAGGTATATGGTTATCTATTTTCGTTTTCAAGTAGAGTTGAATGAAACACACATAAAGCTACGATTTCGATGAAACTTTTATTTCATTATAATGCTTTGACCATGCTATTATGTACGAAATGCAACATCATTTAAATGACCGCCTCTGGATTAGTTGCAACAGTGGAACATTTTGTGATACTTTCAGACCATAATGCGCACCAAGCCATCACTTTTTCCAGATACAATGGCTTTTTCACAATCACTTTTTGATTTTTCGAGCCCATATGTGATAATTTTGCTTATTGATGTAACCACGGAGTGAGGAAGGTGTTTTATCGTTGAAGAAAATTTTGTTTGATTGATTAAATCATCATTTTTGTAGAAAGTTTCAACTATTTTTTGCGTTCTTCCGCTCTCATTAAACGATTCACATTCGTAAATGGCAAACCTTTCACTAAACAATTAACACTTCAGCCTTGCCAGACCGGCGGTTTTGGAAACACTATATATGTATATTCGCGGAGCAAATTTATTACAATGTGGAGGCATTACGCTGCACGCATGACACCCTGCGTTAATTTAAATTGCATTGTTATGGTCTTTTCTGGGCAAAATGCCGTCTTTAGTACACCCTAGATCTTAATTTTATGCAATTATTAGACATCGGATTTATATGGAGTTTTTATATTTGTATTTTCAATATTTCAGTATTCTTACACGCACAACTTCCAGTATGAACTTGAAAATTGTGTAGCACAGAATTGCCACTTTACTTCCTCCATTTCTTCCTTTTTACAAACTTTTTTTTTGGCGTAAACAAAAGCATTTTTGTGATAATTTGCACATTTGCACATTCTCGTACACAGAAAATTTTTCGTAGACGCGTCTTCAACCACGTAGTTAATTTCCAATAAAATAAATTAACTAGTTAGTGGTATTTACCTCATTGGCTGCCATCAGGCTTTATAGCGATGGAACTATGAACAAATAAACTCTGTTGTCATTTTCAAATTGTGATGGTTGATGAAGATAAACATCAAATAATTTCACACGCAGATAAACTTTTTAGAGATCATTGATACCGTAACTTGAAATATGTTCTGTATTTATATTATTTACTAGCTGACCCGGCAAACGTTGTTTTGCCTTCAAAATGTTAATGTGGTAAAAAAATTAATTGCAAAAATCTCATCTCCACCCCGATCTATCACTTCAAATAAAACCTTTTAAACCTTCCGGAATACTCTACCAATAATTTAAGACCAAAATGAGCCAAATCGGTCCAACCGTTCTCGAGCTTTAGCGAGGATAACACACAGCAATTGATTTTTATATATATAGACTTTGTAGACATCGAAGGCTAGAACCAATATTGTGCAGTATCGGTGGAGATGCTGAGTTTAGTAGTTTAAATAGGGATAAAATCTAAGGGGTGCTCTTAGTTTAAATAAGCATTCTGGAAGAAAGATTATTCTCCATATTTTCGTACATGAAAGGTATCTTCCGCGTCTTTTCCTTATGACATGTGGCAATTTTTTGCATAAAAAATATCTATATGAAAAGTGCCTTCCATAACACTTGTGTATGAGAAAAGACTCTTCCATGACACTTTTCTAAAAGTAAAATGACTTCCTATGTGCGTTGAAGTACCAAACATCCCTCTGTATAAATAACGTCTTCAAGGATATTCTCCTTCATAGAAATTTTCTCCAAGACATTTATTTGTTAAGAAAAAGTTTCATCTAAGACACTTTTCCTTATAAAAGCTTTCTAATGACTGATTTTCGTTTATAATCAGTCCCTTTCCCTATTCGAAAGTTTCCTCTAAGACTTAATACATGGAGACTGTCATCTAAAACAATTTGGTAAGAAAACAAAATGTTGTATAGAAAAGTATTTCTCAAAAGAGAAATTTAAATTTTGTTACTTTAGTTTTCAGTTATATAAAATCATGAGTGACTTTAGATGAAGCCCTAATAATAATAATATAATATAATATATAATATAATTGGTCGGTATTTTTTAATATTTCGTATGTAATAGGATTTAATAATATAAAACAGGATTCAGTTGTTAATTACTACTAAATAATTGTTTTGCATCAAATGTCACTAGATCGTCTATATCATTTAAGCTCTTAGTTAAATTGCGTATATTAATTAATTCGCATCAGCTACGCGTCAGTTAGAGGTATATCACAGACGATATACTACATATCAAGTACGTAATTTTTTCGAAGTATGAATTGTTTGTAATTAAACATACCTAATATGTTCAATATTTACTGCAGGGTGTCCGTCGGGAGGGTATACTATTTTGTCTTGCCGCCATTTTGGTCAATATTAGCCTTGACAGTTCATGTTTGGCAGTCGTGAAGTAGAGACGTGGCAAATTTATTATGGAAAAATATTCCATAAACCAACGTGTTTTAATCGTTAAAACATTTTATCAAAATCAATAATCGATTACGTGAAATTTTTGGGAGAAACAACGTGCCAACAAGACGCACTATTTATCGTGTAGTGAATGATTTCGAAGAAAGAGGGT
>JAHXMU010000251.1:2501807-2522036 GCA_019455685.1 Philornis downsi
TGATGAAATTAATGAAATACCGTGTGAAATGTGTGAGAATGAAATGAGAAATGTGCTCAAAAGGGCTCGTATTTGTGAAGTTAACAGAGGCAGTCATTTATCTGATATTGTATTGCATACATAATTACCGACATTAAATAAAACATTTATCAATATAAGATCCATTCTCTTTCATTTAATCAAAAATTATAAACAAAGTAGTATATCTTTCCGACGGACACCCTGTACTTGAACTGGGTCGATCGCTTACAAATATGTACATATTGGTTTTAATCAACAAATATATTGGAAAAATTTCAAAAAAGAACCATTTAGCAATAGAATAATTTTCCCTTGTAAGTGCATGTTATTATCAATGTGGCTAAAGTCGGATCTGCTAATTACTACTAGATATCGCTTCTATAGGGTAGCGCATAAGTAACGCTAAGATTTGGTCAGTGAATACATTTTTTGTTTAAGTGTTTTTTTTTTTTCGTCTCTACAGAATTAACTAAATAATACTTGGGAAATTTATGATGGAAAGACTCAGCACAGAACAAAGAACCAAAGTTGTTCAATTTTACTTTCAAAGTCAGCATTCGATTATTCAGATGATGTAGAAATTTCTTTCATGTTCGAAATGCTCCTAGCGTTCCAACAATTTACTGATTGGTTCAGCGTTTTGGGCAACAAAGGGATGTCTATGATCTTCCGCGTGCTGGAAGACCTCGTGCAGTTCGAAATGAAGTGACCATTGCTCGAGCGCAAACAAGTATTGAGGAAAACCCCGAAACTTCCAACATACGGCGTTCTCAGCAGTTAGAGATGTATAGGCTGTCTTTGCAAAGAATTTTACATATGTATGTCACATCTTTTCCCATATAAGATGCAATTGATTCACGAGTTAATACCAAATGATGCACAAGAACGCATTCAATAGAGTCGCCGTTAACGTTACTTATGCGCCACCCTTTAGTAAATGAATAATTGGTAAAACATTGGATAGATACTAATAGATACCATAGCATAGAGGACGACATACCCGACCCATCAGATTCGCCCCCATTTCATAATTAATGCAATGACTTTACAAATTATATCCCATCAAAAAGTCACGATACTTGAAAATGTGCATTTTAGTCGAGTTGAATATTTAAGGTTGAAGTGAGCTAAAATTTAGCTGCAGTCATGTGCTCATGAACAGAATCTTATAAAATACATTTCAAGGTAATTTCTTATGTTGGTTATCTTCTTTTTATTATTTCATTCACACTTTGTCCGATGTTGTAAGGGAACCATTTCTCATTAGAGCAAATACTGGTGACATTGTCATCATTATCATACAGATTTGTTGTGGAAAGGGTCACTCTTCTACCACATAAGATATTGATTTTGTTTGAATTAAATATAATTGCAAACAGTAATTATGGATGAGTTTGTTCGTATAGGTAAGTACGTCTAAAATTACCAACGAGGAGGCAAGAAAAATACTTTGCAACGGCGAAGAAATATCATATGGCTGTAGTGATGAATACAAATACAAATCAAAAAAAAGTGGGTATTCAATTTTTTGCTACGTCTAACAGGTTTGAAAGTATTGAAAACGGATTTTGCGCACACTCTGCTTTAATGGCGCACCTTGTTAAAAATGGGCTATATTGGTCCATATTTTGATATAGGCTCAATGGCGCTTCAAAGCAGTTTTTAGAAGATTATATCTCGCTGACAAGTTTTGAAATGTGTTTGCATCATAAACTAATGGTTTTATTCGAATATATGCTTTTGCAGCTCGGTTTTGATCGACTGTAATATTGTGCTTGCTCAATACAATATTGTAGCTATATGCTTGTTTTAAATCACAATTGATTGCAAAATTGCCTAATTTTACTTAAAGTTGTAACTGGCTTATATTTGCTTAAGTATGACCACTTGTACTGACAGTGCGCAAAGTCAGTGTCCTGCAGGAAACAACAACATATAAACAAAATCGTAAGAACTTGGGAAAATAAAAACTAAGTTGTTATTTTTATGTCGATCTATGAATTTTTCTATAATAAAACCAACAGCAATCTAATTTGTTAGCTGTCAAGATACTGTACATTTATTGATTATCCTGCATTGGTGTGAAAGTGTGAGAAGTGCCAGAACTGGCGTGGTAACTTGCAAAAATCTAATCGAAATATACTTTGAATTAAAATGCAATAAAAGAAGCAAAATCAAAAAGTTTCTGAATGCCTTTACTTAGAAATGATAGGTGCTTTCTTACTTAGGTGCAAACTAGAAATAGATATCCGTACCGTATATGCCTCACGTTATATGCCTCCAATGTTCTGCGATTCTTCTCCAATTCGTCACAGCAAGTTTTGACAGCGTGCCAAAAGCTTGTTCTTTCCAACACAGTTTTGGCCCACCTCTTTCGGTTGTAGATGAATTCATCCACTACTACAAAATTATAGTTGTCACCGTTCATACAGCATCCCAAGAGAGCAAATTTGTTGTTCGTTGAAACAAATAATTTCGGTTTGTCGACGGGTACCGCCAGACCCATTTTTTGCTGATTCCTCTTCAATGCTAGAAAATAATGAAGTACCATCTCTCAGTTCTCTGCCAATAATGTCGATATCGTCGTCATACTCAATCAGCATATAGCTATTCTAGTAACTGCAGCTTCCCCACAACCACATCCAACATTATGTGCAATAGCCTGTCCTACTTTTGTGTAAAAAAACTTCGGCCACCGTATCGGACTGGTGGAGGCATCTTTATATCGAGCATTTTTATCGACGAAAAGGTGGTACGTGTTGATTTGTTTTTCTTGAGTCTTCTCCAGAATTTGCCGTAATGTCAATATCTGGTTAGTTCTTGATTTAACAGGTCTAAAGCCATACTAATAAGGCCAAATCATGTCAGCTAGAATAAGCTTTAGTTTTTCAAATACTATTATTGCGATAGCCTTTACACACTCTAGGATTACCTTTTCCAATCATAGGGCATGCATTTCTCCAGCCAAACCGTATGCAAGAGTTAATGCATGATGTTTATCATAGTCACCGGTTCTGGGTCGTTTTGTTGTAGTAGTTTGGTGGAGTGGGCTGTGCCTATCTCCTGGGGGTATCCATCTTAGAAGCGTTAAGCTTTCTGTGTGCCCTGTTACGTGCAGTTTACTTCTTGATTAGTTTCGTACATACCTTAGCTACAATAAGAAGGTGGTTCGAGCTTATATTAGGACCACGAATACACGCACGTTCATGGCAGTAGAAGAATGCTTTCCATCTACTACCACGTGATCGATCTGAGTTCTCGTGTAATGACCAAGAGGCAGCCACGTTGTCTCGTGGAAGTCTTTGTGTGGGAATATGGTCCACACCACCATATTACGCGCCGCAGCGAAAGAGACCAATCTGAATCCGTTTTCGGAGGTAATGCTATAAATTGTTTTACTGTAGAACTAAGAACATCTCCAATTTGTAATGTGGCCAGGGCAGCGATCACATATTTCTTCTAGGCACACTATCTTTACTCTTCTCGTCTTTGTCTGCCGTCGGGACGTGGGCGCAGATTAGCGTAAAAAAATATTTCGCCTTGATGCGGATAGGGCATCGCCTTGCTGATCGTAGTTATGAACCTAAACAGCGACACAAGGCATCTAGTTCTCTTGCTCACAATAAATACACATCCGAATTCATGCCTTTTTGCATGGCAGTTGTAGCAGATGCCACAGTTTTTGCGCCGAGTGCATCCTTGTCTTGTCCATCACATCTGTTGGATGACAGTGATATCAGCACCTTTTATGGGAACTTTTTCTGTATAAAATGCGGACACATCCACAAATTATGGTCCTTATAATATTTGCGGGGGTCATCTTTTGTGTTTCCATTAATGTTGGGGCTGCCAACGACCGACCACTAAGGTTATATGAGTTGAGTTTCAGTGACAGTTGTTACATATCAGCCTAAGACACTTCGCATCATGTCATTACCAGGGAATACTTGCCCGAAGGTAGGAAGTCACAAGCTGGTTCTAAATTCTGCAAATGGCTCTGGTTACACCTAAAGAAATAACAGTGAGGGAGTCCTATTAAAAACTTCTACATTCCAAAGAAATTCCAGGTAGGCAACTGTGTTTTTTAAATCCGTCAATAACATGTGTCCTATCCCAAAATTAAGTTTACTAAACCAGGTACTTATTAAATTTTACTGAATTTTAAGCAATTAAATGAAAAATATGAATCTCGGAATATATGACTTTAATTATATAATCTGTTTGAAATTACAGACGGCCAAAATTACTCAATTTGTATGGGAGGTATTGGAAGAGGTTTGGTAATTCGCTTCGTGTTTGAGGTCCTTTTGCCGAACTCATAACGTTAACAAATTTGGCTGGTGGAACTAAATAAAAGATATGAATTTAAGAATGTAGGGGAATTTTCGGAAGAGGTGTGGTTATTGGACCGAATTTGTAAAATTTTGCCAAGTTTTATAAGGCAATGCAATCGGATAAAATCTATGTTACTGCAATCTACAAATGATAAGTTACTTAAAACGCAAATCAGTCAACTTGTGTGGGAGGTACTAAAAGGTGTAGGTCGATGTAGCCCATTTACAATTCCCGGCTGTCAAAAGCTTCAGGAAATTTGCAACAGCTATCATGTCCACCAGTCAGCCATACAGACGGATATCGCTCAATCGACTTAAAAAGTCATGCAACGGATTTGATCACATGATACTTGGTACCTTTCCCCGGATGAGGGCATAACGAATCATTTCATGAGTTAATGGCTATTGAACCTGTTGCATTGGAAAGATATTACCATTCAATTTAAAAATAGTTTTTAAATTCTTAATACAACAAGTAATTTTAGGAAAGAAGCGGCACAACGAGTAAGCTAACAACTTCCATTACCTTATCACACGGTATCCTCGCGATATCTGAATGTGTTAAATCTGTGTCATTGAAATAGTATCGGCGAATGTTTTTTCCTAAATTATTTTTATAATTGTTTAGTTCAGGTGTAGAGAGTAATTCTTAATATTTTAAGAAAGACAAATGTGGTTTTGCTTTTTTAACGATATAATTTTTTTTGACAGTGAAGTGCATTTTATGATATTTGGAAATCAAATATAACAATGAGTTGTTTTTATAATAAAAAAAAAATAGTATTTTTGTTATTGCATTTTTTTAACAAATAAATAAATTAAATTTTGTTTAATTTATTCATTTGATTTATTACTTCAATTTCTAAAAGTTTAAAACGTCAAACTGTTGTTGGTTTTTGAATTAGCTTTGACGCCTATTGTAAAAAGGAGCGCAATGTGGAAATTTTGAAGATTAGATCTTTTTAAATTTATGAAACAGCAATGTTGAAAAATATGAATCGTCGTGACAGATTTGGAGAACAGAAAAAACCCGAATCTGAGAAATGACATTAAATTCAATGTACGGAATTAAGATTTACCACATAGATCCGCACATAGTCTAAGTAGCACAACATTTCCAACAAATTTACACATTTTTTCGCAAAACGTTATTATGTATTTGCAATTGATTTGGATTTTAAATACAGGGTGGCCCAGAACTAATTACCTTGTTGCCAGATTTGGCTAATTCAGACTTTTTTCTTTGGGGGTAATTCGAAGTCTCGTATTTATGCCGTATGCCTTAGGTAGTAATAAAATAATGAAATGGAAAATATTTCGCCTAAAGAATTGATGAAATCAATGGAAATTGCTATAACACTTACCCAAATTTGCATCAAGGCGTAGTCTTCAGAAATTAAATTTACCACTTTGTAGGAATACTAGCCTGATTTGTTGACTGTTCTCTTCACAAGTACCAAATATATATATAGCGGACCTTAGAGCTGACCCAGAGGAAGCAATTGATAAAACTCTGGAATTCTTCGTAGCCGAAAATCATCAAAAAATTTTAAGACTTTTGTTTATTACTTTTTATTTGAAGAAATTTGTCGAGTATAATTAGGAAAAATCAAATTGCTAAAGTCAATACTGTAGGTAAATGAAAAGAAATAACATAAAGAACCGAAAAATAAATAAAAATAAAGAGAATGATTTGTCTTTCTTTCATATGAATCGTATAATAAAATTGTTGAAATTTTATTACTTTTGCTGGTTTTCCGTTCCAGTGTTTTTACAACTTTCTCTATTCGTATAAAATTACTAATACAAATCATTTATATTCTGCGCAAATGTCTTATTGTTTTCAAACAAAATTTAACCGTTGCGAATTACTTTTTTTTAGGTCGCAGCTCGTTTCTGTGAGGGCGGTCACATCTGTTCTTTGCCACGGGAATGCTGTACGCAAGGGTGCTGTCCGCCATACCAAAGCGGACCACGCCAATTGCCACCGCCATCTGAACATGTGCTTAATTTATTTTTCATCAGTCACTGGTTCTTCTGGTATGTATAATTCACAAGTATTTCATTAATCCAGAGTGCAAATACAATTTTTACGTATTAAGTGTGCCTGTACACTAGACGTCCAATGTAACGTACAACAGATTTTCGGGCTTGACCTGTTTGTTAAATCGAGGGAAATCATTATATCAGAAGTATAGAAAGATTACTTAAGGGTAGTCCCAAAACTATTTTACCAACCGCAATACAGAGCCCTTTTAAAATTAATGATATTTTGCTGGTTTGTTTAAGAGTCTTGTACCGAATTATTGACATTTGTTGTATTTGTTAGGTGCGTTTGGTCCAAAGAAGGAGACTTTGCGGTAATTTAATGTAAGCAACATCAATATATAGAAAGTATAAATTACATCAGTTCGCTTCCGAAAAAATACATGAATCGAAAATTCAGGAAGATAGTGACAGTAGGTGACAGGTGCTCTAAGAAATCAATATTGTTTCGATGACATAAACATCAAGATTCTCTGTAACAGGTTTTGGTATGTTACTATCACTGTTGTTTAAACTAAACGAGAGTTGCAAGTATGGAAATCTCCTACATAAACTTGTTCTGGAATTTTCAATATTGCGAAAAATAAATATAAAAACAAAAGTTTATTAACAAAAATGGATATTAAAAACTATTAGATGTTCGAAATGTTGAATATATGCTATAGCATGTACTCCGTCACTGTAGTGTGGTTGCTGAACATTTAAATATATTTGGTTATAATGAAGGTATAGAAATGTTATACAAGTCCAAAAGTTGACTGGTAGTCTATGCTATTTTGAATTTAATGGCATTTGGTTTTTAGCCTTTTGAAGCCTGGCCTGTTTTCGAATGAATTGCGATTTAATTTTTGAAAACCAAAGCATATTCAAAATCAAACATATTGGAAAATGTTCCTATGCGCATTGGACACTGCTAATTTACAAGATAATTTTGGTACACCCACATTTTTTTTACCCCTGTATCCATAAAGTAAGACCAGTTTTTAATTTGAATACGTGTACATATCGAACATGTAGAATCTCAGAAATATTTGTTTTCGAATTTGGTGGCACTATGGTGGATAACCTCATAAATATTATTGATGTTTTTACTTTGTACAAAATCTGATTTCGGCGATTTTAACAATGTGTGATTTTGTTGAGCAAAGGTGTTGCATTGAATTTCATGCGCCAAATGGCATTTCCACGTTTACAGGCGGCGTAAACATTGTCAAACTTCTTTGAACAAGTTGAAGACGAAGATAGCCAAGGACGGTAATCTGCCTTTACAAATTAAGGTCGCATCCAACAAATCCGAGATATATACCAAGTAATTTGGCCTTCTGCTCTGCTCCTCCAAGTCGTCTCCAAGTTTTGACAACGTCTCAAAAGCCTGGTCCCTCCAGTAAAAACAAATAATTAAAAATGTGCATTCTTATCAGAAAAACGGGCTAAGTCGATACATATTATATGAGAAGAAGTCATCTTTGATAAGTCCACTTATCCAGTTGATGGTCGGTATATTGTACTCTACATTAAGCACATTGCACATTTAAACGAAATTGGTCCATTATGAAAAAAACTGGCCTATACAACGACTGTACTGGGCCCTAATATAATGAGCATTATCAGTGTTTTTCCAATAATGGTACCAACTATTTGTTAGTCAATATACGATAGTTGATAGACGTATGATATATAGAGGACGTTTTGACACGTCCGCTTACCTATATGATGGCTAAATAAAATATATAGATTTGAGAGTATACCTATCCATTCATAGTGTTTTTAATGTCGCCGATGTAATGTCACGTATTTATTAACTTCTGCTGTATATTACTTTTAATTCTTGAACAAATTGCAAAGTATTTAGAGATCCAGCACAGAAATTTCTGTCAGCTCAACTGACTTATATATACCTTCACCCAACGTCCCTTATGCGTCGTTCTTGTTAAAAAATGCAGTGAATTAATGCTAAATAAATGAAGCTAAGTTATAACTTACTGAATTTAATTATTATATCAACTTACTATTTTAACTTATTGTCTTTCCTTTAGGCATTATAGAGAAACCGTTGATCTCTGATGCCAAATCGTGACAAGTTACACGATTGAACAGTACGTGTAAGTGGTAATTTTTTTATTAAAATGAGCGTTCACTAACGCAAATATTGCGCATTACCTCCATTTTACAATAGACGGGGTGACCCTTTAAAGTTGATGGCCAATAATCAGACAGAAAGGATGACAGATGGCCTTGGGTCTACACTTGTACGAAATCGAACTATCTTAAGAGCTGAAAAAAAAAAACGGTCATGGACGAAGTCGTGTGCCTGCTGATAGGATTTTGAAGCAGTCAAAAGAATAACCCGATTCACTGACATCGTGCGATTTAACTTTGTTAGGCTCATCTTTGTGGGGTTTCCTTAAGAAACAGGCCTATGACAATACGCCGCGATCATTGCCTTCAACGCCAATATAACTCAGAGAATTGCTATATGCTGCTCATAGTGGTGTACTGGTGCCCGATTTTATAGTCAAAATCCAATTTTGTTTTGTATTTTTAAATATTTACATTTAAAATTGTTCATAATTCACCTCTCGGGCAATCAAAACACGATTTCCATTATTCTATTGACATTTTCGACATTTGGCCTTTCATCTTTCAAATAAAAATTACCGTAATAGAATCAGTGAAACTAAAATTGCATGTTATAGACTGTTATAGTATGAGGACCATAAACTCTGTTCACATTTTTAGCTTCCTGGCTTACGTTTTCGCTTTTATTCGACAAAACTTCTTTCCATCTATTGTAAAAGTAATGGATTCCTTTTTGTTATATTTTTATTAACGCCAATTTGTAGACCGAAGTATTTAGGGTAATGTGTAATTAACCATTTTATCGCATTTTTTGAAATTTTGTCATTTTTTCAGTCAAAGTCAAAGAAATTGTATACAACATATTTAGCTTTGCATTAATAAACCAAATATATTCCGACCGGCTTGTGCGAAACAGGCACGTCTGCATGCTCCATGCACTTCAAACCACAGCTCGAGAATGTTTAGCAATTATGAAAAATGTTTCGGGCAAATATTTTTCCCCAACTCAATCGAGAATAGGATCATCTTGGAAGGAAATTGGTGGATGTTTTGCAAAAGGAAAATTACTAGTCGGCAAATAACATTGCAGATGATGGTGTGAAGTGTAAATCTATCGAGCCAAAGCATTATCGCAAGTAGCGCTGCGGGCAGCCAGAAGTTTGATACAACATTTTGGAAGGAATGTTTCTGGTATTTAATAGGTTATGAAAATACGAGTACAATATGCCGATTTGCACATCCCTAGGACTTAAATCGGCCTGACTCAACAGTTATTTTTGCTAAGATAATGTAGGACTGTAGTCATTATGGCGGGTCGCACCTATGGGCAGACGTAAGCTATAGGGTCCAAAGTTTTAGTGGATTTATACAGATACATATGTAAATGTTTATGACAGAAAGATATTGAAAGGCCGTCGTCACAAAATAAAACAAAAGGTAGCAAGGGGTGCAATGCAGTTCTTCTTGAACACCATCTTAGTAAATCCTAGGAAATATCAGCCGTTAAAAGGTCATGAAACACATCTGGTCAAAAGATACTTGGTACCTTGGACGCTTCTTTCTAGATGCTACATTTTGCATATCAAATAATATGACCTTCATCCCTTCGAGTGATGTAATAATGAGGGCCACCTATGAGTCAAACTTCTTAAAAGTTAAATGTTTCCTCAGAAAATATATCTTATAACTGACTACAGTTGTGAACGCCATGTCTGAGGTGTATGTTAATACAGAGTTTTTGTTTTCAGAATTGTTGCAAAAATTGGCAAATGAAACTATCAAAATGCCAAAAAAGAGCTGAAATGAATCATGGTTTATCATGAATCTTTGGTTTATAGGAATCTTTGAGGGTTTCCTAAAGTTTGAATACAGCTTTTGATACATTTTAATGTGCAGAGTCCGACACCGTTTCCAGAAGTGTTAGATTAGCTTGACACCTGAGATTTCGATGTCAAAATTTCGGAAAATTCACAATCCTTACAATTATGCTTAAATTAAATCGTGAGGGCTAAATTACAATTAATTATAATTTACTTTTCTGCAATGCTACCAATTAACTTATGAAAAGTTTTTACAAGATGTATCTGGAACTACGACATACTCAGAGGAACTGAAGCTATTTCTGAAATCCATAAAGTCTACATTGTTGTTTTGCTTCTGTTTTCTTTATTTCAGTATATTCCAAAAACTAAAGTAGATATGCCAAAAAGTGTTTGCAACCACCACGCCCAAAAAGTTATCTGAACCGACATGTGGACGGACGGACATGCTTAATTCGACATGCCAAATTTTATGTTCATGGAAAATATATATAAATTTTGGGATTCAGGTGTATGTTTCAAGTCTTAATAAGTGGAATGACAAACTGAGTATGGGGGTATAATATGATTTTGTGTGTAAAAATAAGCACTTGCAAAAACAGATGAAAATAATGGAAAACATAAGACCAAAGTTCATTGGACGTTATGTAAGCGAAAAACGGAACTTAATAAAGAAGATCAAGAACAATGAAACAAATTTCGGCGTTTGGACAACAGAAGTCAGTTAAAAGTGGCAAAAAGCTGGCTGTAAGAAAACGAACAAACTGTTCAAAGCAGTCAGATGTCCGGATTGTGTAACAATCACTTGAGTTGGGCAATCCCAAATATCAAGACAAATGCGTTAATGAGAGGAGTCCGAGATAGGAGTAAGATGTTAGAACACAGGAAGCGGGAAATTCGCTAAGGTTGACAATTTGTGAATCGAACAAATACCAATAAAGTCATAATCGGGAAAAAGATGCAAATAGGAGTAGTAATCAGGAATGAAAACAGAAATCATATTTGTGACATTTAATGACCAAGAGGGAAACAGAATTAAGAATGTATACATATAAATAAGAGGAAGACGACAATAAAGCAGGAACAGCAAACCCAGTCACATCTGGAAAATGTTACATAATTATGACATCACTTAATCAGGCCAATCGGGTTAACGCATTAACAAGAACAATCCAGCTACAAGCACAACATTGTAAAAGAGGAAAGGATAGAAATTTATTATTAGCAACAGTATAGATATGAAACCAGAAACAACGAATCAGGAATAACAGCATAAATCGTATTACGTAATTCTCATATAAAACATCACAATTTGACAACAGCTTGGCTCAATTCTTCACCTTGGCTCAATTTGATGCCGCCCATGCCATTCATGAAATTAATGACCGCTGTTGCCACCGCCCCTACTTTCAGCCTTTTTAAACTGATCGGTTTAGCGAAAATTAATATTTGCCCGAAAGTTTTTTTGAAAAGGTTTTAGCATTAAGGATATGTCCTGCACAGGTATTTGCTATATAATTTCAATTCATCATACTACTTTTAGCAGTTCGCAACTTTTGCGCTAACACAAAAGGACCTTAGGGCATGTACAAGTCAGTTCACCTGACTGAATTTTTTGTACTGGTCTTGATCTAAAAAATAACGATTTTCACTCGAAAGATAGATTATTGCGTATTAACTAGTAAAAGAAGGGTTACAAGAACTGAACTTGCGTCTAGAATAATTATTTTAGTAGGCGCCTCCAATTAATGCCCGATAGATATATTTTAACAATGTTTCCTTGCTGCAGTATTTCGATCACCTTGGATTTTTTAATGTCTTCACCAATTACCGCCAGATATTGCTTTTATTTAGTGAATAAATGGTTCAGTATATGTACAAATTCTGAAAATGTTCCTTTACTCCTGAGGTGGGTGCAGTCCTTGTATGGGCATTTTATTTCCTACAGGACCGTTTCGCCCAATTTCAAGCTAATCCTGACTATAACAACTTTCTTCGATATCAATTAGTTCGAACTCTTGTTTAAAATGTTATACGCTTTTACGGAGGTGGAAAATACTATGGCGTCTAAAATGTATAGATTTTTAGTGGTGCAAACGAAATTCTACCCTTAGTATACCTCCCATCATATTTTGGAAGATAGTATAGAAAGTTGTTGTTTCTCAAAGTGTTAACTTAGTTTTTACCTTCACCTTTTATTTCCACATATTTGAAGTTATCGAGAAATGAAAGGCAACCGTTCAATAGCCGATGAACTCGATCTGATTAATATTTTTTAATTTCAAAATTTATGTCAATATTAAGTCAGGCATTGTCTTGGTCTCGTTGCCGAAATGCGAACTTTTTAAGTTAAGTGATATACATATGTAATCATCCGAAGCAGCAAATCTTCTGTGACATGACTGACAAATTCGAATAATTCGTATTTTCTGATACAGTGGTATCAGAAAAAATAACAGTAATACTCGCAAAACGCACAAAATCGTAATTGGGAATAAAATGAAGAAGGGTCATCATATCTTAGCGCATTCATACTTAATTTCAGGCCAACCAAAACTTATTAAATATTAACAACTGACACAAAAGTACAATTTAACATCAAAGGCATTCTTGCTATGGTTACGTTAACGTTAAGTGTTTTTTCATCGAATATTTTTTAATAAAAGTGTTATTGCTTATTTATATTCTTGCTTTCCACCGTAAATGTTCCTTTAATTATTCACCAAATTTCAACAAAACGCATTTAAAGCATCGCACGCAGAGTAAAGTAATTTTGGCATTTAATATTTTATACAAACAAAATTCACCTCTCAACAGTTTAAAGTATTTCTGAATACAAGCACAGGGACATAGCAGAAAGTAATTCCGAGTTGGTCGGTATAAATATTGTTGGGTCTATCTTTTGCATATATATATCATGTTGCACATTGCAAAATACACTTCGAATTTTTTTAGAATTGACCAATTCATTCTAACCAATTGCCATTAAAATGGAATAAAGCGCCTCCATATTTAATCAGGCCATAATACTAGAAGACCTGATAGTGACCAAACCTATCATGAAGTAATATGTCTGTAGGTTCAACTTGAGCGAGAAATTTGAATAGAAACGTCCTTGCCCCTTTGATACCAGCCATACAAGTTTGCATATGTGCCCTGAAACTTAGCCACGTTATAACATCCTATTACATAACCTGTTTTGTTTGCATGTCAAAGTTTGCATGAGTTAATATATTCATATTTTTCAGTTAAGGCTAGGTATTATGTTCTCTTCGCGAGGAAGAAATGCAACCAGATATTTTTTGGCCATAAAACATTTAGCGGCATTACCAGCTTTTGCTGTATTGATTTCTAACACTGAAATCGGTAAAATATTTGCAGAGTTGTTAAGTTGCGTCTTTTTTTTTATTAATATTTCATTGTCAAGTTTACAATATATTATCGAACATATTATGATTTTAGACAAGCATTTTTTTCTTTTATGCATTTGCGCAAAATGTTCTTTTTTATTTTAAAAACCAAGGACTAACTAAAAAAATTAATTTGTTATTTTCTGTTTTACCAAACTTTTGCCATTTTTGGGTTCTCCTTCCAAAATATTGATTGCACGCATATGAAAAAATATTGATTTTTTATGTTGCAAATTTGTTTCTTTTTTTATTTCTAAGACAGTGCTTTAAATTATTACCAAAAAAAGAAATACTTTGTTTTTATTTGATCAAACAAATGTTGGCGATGTTTCCGCCCTTCTATTAAAAACTTGTTTTTAGACATAGGAAAACATTTTTCTTTAAAGTTGCGGGAACATTTTCCGACTTGTTTCTTCACATCATAAAAATTATTCTCCAAAGGCTGGTACTTTGATGGTTTTTTGCGGTGAAATTCCATAAAAAATGATCGTGAAATTTGAAGCTAAATTTGCCCCCGGACAGTGCTATGTTTCTCGCAAGGAAAATTTTCTAAAACGGTTTCCAACACTGAAATCGGAATAACTTACCCTTTCACATCATAATATTTTTGACAATATACTTGTAAGCTTCTAAAATGAAATCGTAATATAAAAAGCACAAAATTTCAAATATATTGCCAAACAAATTATGCCGTAAAAACATTAGTTGCTCCGATCGCAGTGTTGGAAATCACAACAAGAATATCTGGCAATGCCGCAAATTTTTCCCTCGTGAAATGGCCCAAACTGTCAGATACTGTCAGTATCAATACGATTTCACTTCTTTCTTGCTCCATCAAACTTTGATAAATAATCCTATCATCTAAAATATTTGTACTTAGACTTTGTAATAAAGATATACAATTTTTTAATTGTAAATTTTCGCTTCTAAATAACAAAAAAAAATTGACAATTTAATTATAAAATGAGCTTTGCGACAGCTTTGTGAATTCAAACAGCCTTAGATTTTCACAAACAACTTTATGATTTGATATCTTTACAATTTTGAGTCCAATTTTGTCCTATATTCTTTTGTAAATATATGCACAATATATTATTACGGTTTACCTTTTTACATTCATTACAAATAAGAATAAACAAAAACAACATTTTTGGTAAAAATTTGCTTTAATGGAGATTTAAATAACTATCCCAAAAATAGCCATTTCGTCATTTATTAGCCATATAGGCAATCACGACTTTTTATTCAAACTTCTTAATTTTTGTCACAGCAAATTGATTATTGTGATCAGTCACTTCAGAATGGAGAGGATGTAAAAATTATATAATAGTTGTTGTCTTCTTTTCTCATAAGTAGAAAAACTGTATTTAATCCTATTAGTAATAAAATTCATAAACGATTAGCAATAATCCCATTGCAAAGGATGTAGTAATAAACAGTAATATAAACACAATAGAAATATAAATAACAGAACAAATTCTAATTACATGCACTTGTAGGAAAAAATTGCATAGTAAAGAAGAATCTGCACATCCAAACCGACCTGATGGACGCGAGGGCAGAGAGTTACCTTTTATTTTTTTATTTTATTTATTTTTATTTTTATTATTCAGATTGAATTGTTTTATTTTTGAAAAATGCGCTATTGGAACAGCTAAACAAAATTTTTGGCGGCTCAAGTTTGGATCAAGTTTTGATCTGTTGCCAAATTGAAAAGCTGCTATTTTGTGTCTAGTCATAAAGTTTAAAATGTAGCAAAGGCTATCTTATAACGCAGTTAACAAATGTTTTCGAATCATAAAACTGCCGGTTACTGGAAAATTCTTCAAACAAACTTAACAATAACGGTAGAAATGTGTTGTAGTACTTGTTATTTCTGATCATATAATTTGTATATGAGGCTATTTGTAGGATATTTCACCAGTTGCCCGGCATCTGTTAATGTAATGTGTAATTTAGCTGACATTTGTTAAATCTAGGCCAACTCAGGCGTGTTTAATAAAATGCTAAAAGTGTAGAATATTGGTCCTATGCCATATTCTGATTGACTGGTTGTCATCCGTTTTCGCAACAATGTAATTGGTCAAAGCTTATAAATATCAATTCCAATAAAATTGTTTTTTAGCAAGATATTACTATGTCTTTATGAATAAAATAGTTTGAGCATTGGAAGCGCCATCAATTCTACTGTCGTACAAATTTGAAAAGACATCCTACTTAAGGCAGTTTCATTAATTTAAATGAACCTATCATATAATCCTTATTTAGAAATAATGGACGAACTTAGGAGAAAAGTGTTTTTTTGGGAATTTAAAATGGGTAATACCGTAACTTTAATACAACACTTTAATACAGAACATTGACTGGATGTCCTGGATTTCCTGCTGGGCCAATCGTTACCCATTTAGTTGGACGCATCACTTGACCAAAGTGACAGCTTACTATAATGTTTTCCCGTATCTTATCCAGACCATATGCTTGTCATCTTGTGCTTGTGCAATGGTAACTCATTTGGATGGAGGCGCCATTTAACTCCCATTTAAATTAATACAGAATGCTTTTAGCAATACCTTCTTGAAGATGTGAACTGAAAATGCCTGCAACCATAAATTATACCCTGCCCCATGTTTGACCAGTAATCACACTACACGCTTACAGACCAATCAGACAGATCTAAACTTATTTATAGTTAATTTGCTTAAATTTTCATGCTAAACTTTTGCCAATTTTTGCAAATAGGGTTAAATTTGTCAAACCAATCTATTAGTGTGTCATCCCCTTAAGACATATGTATGATGAACTTAAGATTTGTTATAATTGATAGTTGTATCTTTCTGACGGATTATGCTTTCTCGATACGACTATCTGTATTTCTTAAGCTTTGTAGTTGCAGTATAAAGCAGGGGTACCATGAATACGATTTCGTGAGTCTAAAAGTCGCTTTCATAGAAATCGCAATGCGATTCCGTTGCAAATTCCCTAAATTCCCCTCGAAGAATTTTGAACAACAATTGGATATCTCTTATAAGGCCTAAGAAGAGTAATGGTGCTTTATAGTATCGATAATTTTCATCGACGCCAGTGTAGTATCGATACCGATATTGAACCATTACAAACGTTCGTTGTCCATAGTAAGGAAATATGGTTGGACGATTTTTTCTATATTTATAGAAACCCCTATATATTTATAACAACCCCTAGGTTTATTTGGAAGGCAACAAAATGTGTACTCCTTGCACAAAAACACGTCAGTTCATTTGGAACATCTTCACATAAAACATTTTGACCAGCTTTTTACAGTGCTGTAGGATGCTGCAATGTCACTTAGTGTTTGCTTTCTAGGCGTTTATATAACGCGTTAAATGAGGCGTTCCTGTGCTTGTTTATGGGCTCTATTATATATGTATTGTCATACTTGTGGGTCCTTTGGGGGTTCCGATCAAGGACAAGGCTTATTATGACTCTTTACAGAAATTTGTTTTTCTAAAATTGGCCCTACGCTACGCGCCTCCAACGATACTCTAGTACTACACACTCATGTGAAGAGTGCAAACAAGAAGAAAAAAGAATAACAATTGCATTTAGAAGAGTAGAGTGGTGCTTAGTTTATATTCATACAAATGCAGAAGTACAATGACATTTCCACACACATTTACATACAGTTGCATACGTAGTTATGCATTTCTACGAATATAAAAAAACTTATATGCACACACACACACACATGTGTTATTCGCAATTCTATGGGTATTTTATGTGAATTAGATACTGTAACATTTAGTTGCTTATGAAATTTGGACAAGAGAGGACTGGGCAACCTGCAATGGGCTTTCTAATTGAACATCAAAAATTCCAAGTGGAACAGTATGTATATACTTCATACAAATACATACATAATTACTACTAGCCGTACAAAGTGTTTTATAATTACATTCATGCATACAAACATATGTATGCATGTTCATTTGTACATTCATATTTATCCAAAAAATATATATGCTAACTAACTACGTCAACATGTGCTATTTTTAATTACAGGTGTGTTGTGGTAGCCATCATCTTAGCAATCCTCTGTGCCTATTCTCTGTGGAAAAAACGTCGCACTCTCTGCGGATGGGGCTTCAACGAGCATCATGCCCAATCTGAAGGAGATTCAGCTGGCTCATGCTATGCCCCTCCGCAATACAGCCGTTGCAACTCGTTTCACCATCCGCCACCTCCTTACACTGAGGTAAGTACACGTGCATCTGTTTGATGTTCGTAATCAACTCAAAGAAGATTAACTTGGGGATAATATAATAATTAACAAATGATTCATTTAGGAGGAGCAAACATCTCATTTGGGACGTTTTCAAAAATGTTGCATTTCAGTCTGCCCGAAACTGGGAACTAAAATATAATTGGAGTTCATGTTCAATAACCCGAGTACTAGGTGCTAAAAATCATATAAAAAATGTTCGCACTCGAAACATTTAATGGGAATTAAAAATAATGTCAGTTCTAATCACAAAAATATTGTCATTTAATCCAAATTCATAACGAAATTCATTTAATACTAAATTTAGTATTGTGTGTTTAATTCAGAGCAGTTGGTTTTCAATTCAAAACAGTTTTCAATTCCATTTTTCGCAATAATTTTTTTGTGTGCGAAAATTCAGTGTTCAAGTCGTGGAAGCCAATAAAAAGTGTAGACATCTCCAATTTGCCACATCAGATTAATGTTATGTGCAGTGCATTTTAGCGCCAAGAGACACAATGTTAAAGGGCGGCTCACTATTTACATTCGGAATACACGTATTTTATTACTGTAGCACGTGAGTAACGCCAATATTTTCTTAGGCGTAGAAATTAAACTTTGTAAAATGTATTATTTTTGCGAAATCTCAAAATTTTGTGATCCCAGAGGTATAAAATTAGAACAATATCCAAAATTGATACTTTTGCGGCAGCATTTTTTGCTTAATATTTCCACATTTCCATTCTTGACGAAATTTTCGATTCACTTTTCTAAAATGAAAAAACTGTTAGCCGTTCGTGGTTTTTAGAAATGCCAAATACAAAAAAAAAAATCTTTATGGCACACTCCATTGCCAACATTTTGCACATACAGTGATGTCAAAAATAATGTGGCCGCGCTTCCGAACGATTTCATGACAGGTGGTAAACAAATTTATAACGCGCAATGAACGGTCTGGAAAAAACTCAAAATATATATGAGTATAATGTTTCTAAACAGCTAGTTTGATTTTGATGAAATTTCATGCGGACATAGAATGTTAATCAGCTTTAGTTCTTAGACAGGATTCTCAAGGTGCCACAGGGGCTGCAAAGTGGGGGTCTAAAGTGGATGCATTGGAAAATTTTATCGTGTTGCCAAAATCATATTTCTTTATTAATTGGGAAGATTATAATACGAATACATAGAATAATGAAGAAAAATATTGATTAATGTGTTGTATGGCAGAGAAACATAATCTAGAAATATTCGTGTTTCAAAGTGTTATACTTTTCAGTCAAATTTGAGTTTATCAGTTCCGGGTAGTTTATAATTTAAATTGATATTTCTTACTATTTTCTAGCAAAGAAAATGTTCGGTCAATATTAAGATACCTTCATATGTAAGTTTTTTATTCATTCGCATTTCCCATTTGGGTTACCATAGATGGCATTGGTAAGATACGATTTCACACTAAAAGGTACTACTTAGATAGTTTTGTGATTTCTAGACTTAATATCGTTTGAGTGGTCGTCAAGGATAGACACCAGAAAAGAGAAAATATGCCATATTTTACAGTTTTTCTCCGAGAAAGGCGAAAACGCAAACCACTGAAAATGAGAATAGCGCTTATGGCCCTGATACTGTAACAGTCACTGATGTGCAATTTTGGATTCATCGAATCCGTTCCGGTGGTTTTGGTGTCAAACATGCACCACGCTTTTAAAGTTACATTTTCGAAAATGTCGATAGAATGATCTAAATTGGCTTGTCCAACTGTCATGTAAGTACTGTTTCAATTACCCAAATGCTAAACATTGCACAAGAAACAATTTGGAATCAATTGAACAAGGCTGGATATGAGAAGAAACTCGATTTATGGGTATCTTGCTACTTAACATCGTAATTATCATACACTATGAGCTGAGGTTTAATTCAAACCTGCACTATAAACAATTGGATCATCCGAAGGAAACGATAACCTAAAAGCAGTCACTCTAGGTAGACCAATACTTTATCAGTTCGTAGCCGGGGTGCGAATGGAGCATATTGACAAGCCTCTTTCTCCCATACAAATTGGCCGATTTACGAAATTAAATCTTTGATCTATTTTTCATCCAATGTTATGCTTTATAATGTCAATTTTTAAAATGGCGAGAATGTTGGTCTAATAACCACTCTCCTTTCGGTAAATCTCATGCAAATGACTGATTTTTCAAAATTATTTTTTGCCCTGTAACTTTTAATTGGTAGACTACAGTAACTTAAATGTTTCTCTGTTGTTTTACCATACAATGCTTGAC
>JAHXMU010000251.1:2527036-2620549 GCA_019455685.1 Philornis downsi
CCTAATTACATTTTTTTTTACTCTTTCATTATTACAACTAATATAAAAATGTATGTATACGAATATAAACAACCATTTTTCGGTTTTAAAAGTAAATTAAAAAAGTAAACACAACATAGATAAAGCTATGATTTCGATGAAACTTTTATCTCATTATAATGCTTGGATCTTTTTGAGGTAGTTTTTAACCAATTTTTCGCTCATTTCGTGCGGTATCTGGGCGATAACTTGCTGATCAAGATGGAATCATCCACTACTCCAAAATCATAGCTGCCAAAATTCACACAGCGTCCCAAGCGAACAGTCTCTTTGTTCGTTGACATCAATAACTTTGTTTTGCCGCCAGATTAGTTTTTGATGAATCCTTCTCAATGCCTGGCTAATTTCGTTATTTGTAACCAACTTTTTCCCAAGACTATCAGCCCGATTCTAAACATTCCCGGGGAGCAATTTCTTGGGAGTTTTTTCCCTATTCCCTGTTCTCCTATTCTAAATAAAAATTACTGGGAGATTTTTCCCTATTCTCTTTTCCCTTATTCTAAACGAACTTCGAAAACGGGAAATTTCTCCCAGTGCAAAAATTAGGTATTCTAAATGTCAATAAAAGGGAGAATGTGTCATTAATTTGCGGGAATAATTGCGTCAAAACATACAGAGGGAATTGGGTGTTAAAATGTAAGTATTTCTAATTTTTTATGAAAAATTGTAATTATCATTTGTTTTTTTAGGTCAAAAACAACAAACAAAGAGCAGATAGACATTCTGCTAAGTAAGATGCAAATGCACCCGGATATCAAATATATTTACTACTTGAGTAAGAGCTTTGCTCAAGCTACACTGCCCCACAGACACATCGCAATCCTTCCCAACACCCGTTTGTTATCCACCTTCGGCAAAGAATCGTAGTGCTGCACTTAACTTCACTATGGGGGATATTCCAAAATACTTACGTTGCGGTTCCATTTTGGACGTCAAGAGATTTAATAAATAGGTAAACGCCGGTTTGTTTACCCTGTAATGCTTTTCAAACCTTTGAAAAGTTACATTTTTATTAATAAAATTAATTTATGACATATAAATCTGCATAATAGCTTATCGTACTTACAAAGTTTGCGGCAAGTCAAGAGGACAACTGGCATCACGCAACACTCTTCTTGCAAGCCTTTGCTCCACCTTGGCTTTCTGCGGCTCCTCTGCTTCCGCTATTATTAAAAATGCTGCACTATACATTTTATTTAAACAAATTCTTTAATTTATACACAGAAAACTTTCACAAAAATGATCTCAAAATATGTAATCCACAAAAAACAGCTGACTTTTAATGCCTACGAAACACAACTAAAGCAATGTAGCTGACTTCGAAAATTCAAAATAAATTCTCCCAAATTATTCTCTTCCCCGACTGTTTAGAATAGGAGGATTTTATTCTTGGGAATAATTTATTCTCCGGGAGTTTATTCCCGGGGAGTATTTAGAATTGGGCTGTATGTTTTTTCTCTTTTTCCTTAAACTTACATTAAGTAATAAAATTTTTAGACTGTAACTTTAATACTATCATAATTTAATATTTAGCCTAATACAACCGATAATCAATTTCGGAACCAGATAGCCTAGATAACATCATTGCATCGATCGCTTTACTCGACATAAAAATATAAGTACTTCGCTCCTGTGACCGACAATGGAGCGGTGATTAGTACATACGACTATCGTTCGCATGATCCCGGGTTCAATCCTGCATGCAGACACCTATAATTATTTGCCTGATGAGCACACTTTGAATAGACGAGCAATCGCCAACTCTGATAAATCTGTGGTCACAACCCGTAACAGCCTAACTCGAGTTAAGACACATTTGAGTTATTAGCACCATCGTATTCAGCGTATCTAAATTTATTTGCTCTAAATTTTTCATGTTTGTATCTCTTCTAGGAAGGCAATTAATCCTAAAAAACCTAATAGCTTAAGTTATTTTTCTAAATGACTGTTTTGGCATAACTGCCTAAGTCAATTTAGGATTACAACAAATATAAACATTATTTTTTCATCATTGCCTAAATCAACTTAAGTCGTTAATCCAAAAAAATAAAGAAACAATTTTATTTTCCTAACTTGAGTTAAGCTCTTATTCCGAATTACAATTTCATTTTTTGATAAACATAAGTTGAGTTAAGGTCTTTCTCCAAACTTAAAGTTTTTTATTTAATCTGGAATAATAGCCTAACTCAACTTGAACTTTTTGACTTTCTTTCGTTCAACAATTCATAAGAGCCTAAGTGTCTTTTTCGATAATATCTTTTGACTGCGAGAATAAACAACTATTTTTTGTTAACAACTAAGTAAAGAAATTCGTTTCCTTGGAATCTGTAGCAAAGTTTTCCAAAAAACACCTTCTCCTGATTTTCAGTGAAGATTCAAAACTTTAAACTCCTGTTCTGAAAATATTGAAAAACAGACATAGGCTGTTATGGGTTGTGACCACAGAAATATCCATTTTTAGTTTTCAAGTAAAGTTAAATAAGATACACATAAAGCTATGATTTCGAAGCAACTTTTATTTCATTATAATGCTTGGACCTTGCCACTATGTACGAAATACTATGTCATTTAGATGATAGCCTCTGGATTGGTTGCAGAAGTGGGTCCTATTGAGGCCATAATGCGCACCAAACAATCACTTTTTCTGCATGCATTGGCTTTTTCACAATGACTTTTGTTTTCTTCGAGCCCCATATGCGACGAATTTGCTTATTGATGTAACCACCGAGTTAAAAGTGAGTTTCATCTCTGAAGAAAATTTTGTTCGATTGAAAGCCCACGTTTGAACCACCACTTTTGCAGTAAGTTGTTTGAGATGTAAATGGCAAACCCTTCACTAAATAAATAACACTTGAGATGACAGGTATTTACAGCTGACAGCCTTGCCAGACGGGTGGTTTTAAAACCACTAAGTAATATGTAATGGTAATATATATGGTAACATAACGCATGGCATTATATATATGTATATAACAATTGGTTGATATTAATCATGAAATTGGCATCTGCTAAGGTTTGAAAAGAATATGTGGCACTGTCCACACAACTTTACATTTCGAACGGCCATTTTACCTAAAGAGATATAAAGATGGGATTTAGTTGTAACGCTACTACTAGAAATGAATACGCGTTTAGAAAAAGTTGGCATTTTGCAAAATTTTCGCAGAAACCAAAGTTGTCACTAACAATCACGCAATTGCCCTATGCTATATTAGGGTATTGTACATATAACAAAAAGACTAAAACGATCATATCTCATAAAGTATTAGAGATATGAGATTTGGTACATACGCAACTGACGTAGAAAGAAATACGTTTTAAAAAATGTTAACTTTAAACGATTGGGCAAAAGTTTGTCATTCGATCCAGACTCTATTCTAAGTAGAATTTTCGTGGTTGTAGAAAAATTTGGTTTCCCATATTAATTATGTTATTGCAGTCTATGCCGGGTCAGCCAAATCAATTAATGTTTGTGAAGTTTGCAAAAGCAATTAATAAGGGAAGAGGAAGTTTGTAAGAGTCCCATCTAATTCAAATATAAAAAAAAGAAAAAAGATGCATTATCCAAACTGATTAATTCCTTCATAGATTCTCTGAGACTTATCATTTCATTTCACAAGCAGGCAGCATTTCATTGAGTTAAGGAATTGAATTAATGTTGTAATGATTAGATATGAATTTGTCATCTGACATTAATTTTAGGAAATGTGTGGAAGTTATACGTGAAATGTGATCTCATTTTTAAAGTATTCGTTTTTCGTATTCGATGTATCCATAAGCATATAACGGAAAAGTAGCAGGAATTGGTCAATAAACTGAAGTAGGCCCCTTCCAAAATAATATACTTATGTCAATGCATAATCAAATCATGGCGGTAGTTCGATATTCCTTTTTTGCAAGAAATTCGTTTACAATGAAAGTTTTGTGAGATGATGCGTTATCGTGAAAATCTGGCCTTTTTCGATAAATTTATTCTCCCAAACGGTACATAACACCCAGATAACGTTCTTCATTTACCGTCTGATTTTCCGGCAGGAATTCTGAGTGGACAGCGATAATCAGCGAAAACAGTCAACACTACCATGACTTTTGATTGATTTTGAGACGTTTTTTTCGTTTCGGTTCAGTTGGAAGGCGAAATTCCAAAACTTGTTGGCTGGCTTGCACGTTAAACTTGTAATATCATCTTTCGTCATCAGCAAATATGGGGTCGGAATTGGCCTTTTGGATATAGTTGGCAACACGTTTCATACTCAAATAATCGTATAAAATATATGGTACAAATTAATTGATGAGAGACAGAAAGCTTAGTTGCTATCACTGTCAGAGTTAACTGACGATTATCGGTCACCATTACCGATGTTAATTCAATTGCCGGGTTTTTAAATGGGTTTTGTCGTAAATGATTGTGTGAGATATAACAAATGAAGTTTGAAAAATGTCATGCTCGTCTGGATATATAGTGATTAATGCTAATCAAGTTTATTACTTAAATTGTTTTAATGTCAGCTCGCCTTATCTAGAATAATTCCTCTTCATTATGTAATAAATATATTACAAAATTACTCTTTATATTTTCAGGTGACTTCGAAGCCTGATTTATACCCGCTGGTGTTCACCTGCAATAGTGATAATGGTAAAAATGGTTCCAGTTATTTAATGGTACAGTATTTCCGTAATTACATAGTGCGACCGGCTGGATCCTTGTCCGCAGCAAGCACCGTAGATTCGCTTAGCTCTAGTTTTATATGCAACATAAATGAAGCAAATACGCTTGTACCACCGCCGTATTCAAGGGCAGCCAGCCCCGAAATAGGTTTCAGTTCGCACTTTCAGCAGCAGTACATGATGCCGCGCTCAGCATCGCAACTGGTATGCCAAAATGTCAACAATGTCAACTATGTTGGCGGTGGAGGCGGACCTGTGCCCAGCGGGAATGGCCAGCAGTTTGAGTTTAATGGCAACCAGCAGCACATGTATAGTGGGCGCACGAGTAACACGCATTATGCTACTGTAACGGTCAACGCAACAGTGAGCCGTATGAACAATGGGGGTACGGCGGGATGTGACCGCAGCCAAGATAGGGGCGCAGGCTACAATGCCAATCATAGGAACTTTGAGAGCGGCCTGTCCTATGACATTACACCAGAGTCCGAGGAGCGCACAAACGATAACGTTAATGCAAATGTGATAAATAGTAGTAGTAGTAGCAACGACTTACGTGCCCTTCCCAACAGCAGCGGGTTCATACAGTCCCAAAGCGACCAACATTTTCGCTACATAACGAACAGCAACAGTAGCATCAGTGATATTTTTGTAAACAATAGTTGTGCGGCCGGAATCGACAGGGGCGCGGGCGGAGGCTCAAACCGGACTCCGCGGTCGGAAGAATCGTCAATTGCAGGCTCAATTTCAGGAGCAGGAGCAGTAATACACCCCCAGGCGGGAGGCACACCGGTGATTTACAGCAACGGTTGCATTAAGCCTATATCGTTACATCGCGCCAGTACCAATCCAACCCAGTTTCATGTGGATCCCTCCGCCAATAGGGAGTCACTTCTGTACCAGTCAAACAATTCTATAGGTGGCATTTCAATAACAGTTCCTACTGGAATCGAAGATTCGTCAATAATATGTAACGACAACGAAATGAGAGACTTGCAACTACTGCGCCGTAGTTTAGAAACCTGCTGCCAACTTCTGCAGCAACAACAAAAAATACCCCAGGCCGGTTTCGTGATGAATGAGTCACCTCTCCGGATGAACGACCTGGCTAAGAAGTATATAGACGAAGGCCTCTTGCGTAGCTATGTGACGTCTGGTACCTGTTCGGGCGTGAGCAGTTTGGCCAACGTCGGAACACCCAGTTCTCCCCCACAAGCCACTAGCCCTACAGGAGAAGTCAAGGAAATACTTGATCAAATCCGGCAACTACAAGAAGGAGTCACGAAGTATGAGGAGGATTTGGTGATACGATCGATTGGACGACCTGCTCTACACCACACCATGTCTTCACCATCCCCCACCGTGAATCGGAGTGCACTACAAGCCTCCGAGTCTGGTGGGAGACTACAACGCATTTCAACTATGCCGGAGCATCAGACGCTTGCCGAAGCCGCCAAAGCGAACGTCTTAGTCAAATCAATCACTACCAGTTCACCCACTAACTCAGTTACATCTATGCTGTCGACATCTTCGGTCTTGGTGGGATCCCAGCAAAATAAACTTACGAATAGTAAATCCTCGCTAGGCAGTACGAATGGAACCTCTGTTGGTGGTGGAATTGGTAGCAGTTTTCTATTCTCGTCGGCGTCAAAGCGGCCTTCGACACTGCAGCAAGGCAAAAAGCGCTTTTATACATCAAAACCTCCCAATAAGGCCTTGTATATCCCAATGATGGCCACAAACCAAATGCCCTCTGGAAGCCGTTGCACAATTCTCAAGAGTCCAGTTTCCAGCGTAGTAAACTCTAATTTCTTTGGGAATCGCGGAAACCGCCAACGCAAAAGTTGGATTTCAAGATCTGCACCTACAACGCCTGCTACACCAATGCCTCCCAGCTACATGGGCGACGATAGCCCTCTGTTGAACGAACACGAAGAAGATCAAGAGGGCGAGCAAAATGCCGAAATGGATGCTTAGTTTTTCATTGCTGTCCTAGGTCCAATAAACAACAGAATTCGTACTAGATATTTCGACAAACGATCCTAAATTCCAACATTTAAATTTGTGGAGCATAAAAACACCCGTGTAATAAAGTGTAGATTCATTTGCACATGAAACCTGATCTAATTTGATAATGTCAGATCTAAAAAATAGTTACATCTAACTCAATCAGATTAGATTAGATCTGATACAATTTTATCCAACCAAGCCTAATTTGATTCGAAATTTTCAAGGGATCTTATCGGATCTAATAACATCTCCCAGTTGGAATCTAACCTGTCTCTGTTTCTATCTAAAAATTATAATTTAATGCTGAAATTCCAACTCTCATTATATAATAGTACATAATCCCTTGATTTCCATTAAAAAACTAAAATCTCTTCCTAAGTTTATTTTGGAAAATTGGCACAATTAAGACGAAATAAAAAACGGCGTGAAAAAATTATGGACAAGCCGGGAATTTACCTACTTATCTCACAATGTGTTTTTAACATAAGTACGCACAATTATATACGAGTGTAGGGACGTAATTGTAATCGGATCTAACTCGAAATAAGTTATAGTTTGCGTGTATCAGGCAAATATAGCCAGATATTTGCTTAGATATAGTGTTATCCAATTAGATGCAACCAGATCTATACCTTTTTCACGGGTACTTTATTTCCATTTAAATGGCTAAATATGTGGTATATTTTTGGATCAATTCAAAGCTCCTCTATGTGTATCAGGTACATATGTAAATTGTGCTTGCTCCATAGTTCTTGTAGAGGGATAGTTCCTTGTGAAGTTTTTCGATTATTCATTTTACAGATTTTGGTTAGGAATAACTATCAGTCATTGCTATAAATTAGTTAACAGTGAAACCGAACGATTGTTGCAACCGATTATTGCAATATTCGACATTTTCGACACTGTATTTCAGTCGGAGAGGACTATAATGGGAATAAAAATCGGGCAACATTGCTGATCTGGGGAATAATTTTTACGAATTGTGTTGTTGGAAAACTAATAATGGCCAGTTTAAATTAGCTGTGATCACATTGAATCTGATCGATAAAATTGTTTTTGTTTGCATACACAGAAAAAAGCTTGTCACACACAAAAATGAACTTAAAATCTTACTCGCAGCAAAAGCTTAGGTTGCAATATTTTGATTAATTTTAATTTGTGGCACCATTGAATGACAAATAATCGTAAACTTTTGAATATTTAGTACAGTCTCAGCACTGTTTTCGGTGGTGTGTTTTGCACTCTCTAAGCGAATAATAAGTCATATTTTTTGTTCTCACACTAAAACTTGTCACGAAAATCAAATTGAGCAATATTAGAGCCGGAAATTGTTTGTGCATGCATTACAACGTAAGGTCATGCTCTTTAGAAGTGTGTTGTAAGCTGTGATTATGTAAAATCAGATCAATAAATTTTGGCTTAGAGAGCAAATTACTTCCTGCAATAAATGAACCAGTGCGTACATAGTTCAAGGCATTCAAAATGTAATTATAATCGAAAAAACATATACGAATGATTCAAGTGTAGAAATTCGAGAACAATGTTGTTGTTAATGTGATTGTAATTTTTTGGATAATTGTAAAACAAGTATGACAATGTTTTGATTTTCGTTAACTTGAGTAGTTGTGCAAGTAATTCCGATACAGTACCGTTTTATTTTATTTTTTTCTTTAATTTTACTTGTTTTCTTCTTTCTTGGTTAACTGTATAAATACTTTGAATCGAAAGCACTTTCTATATTCAAATATTAATTCGTACTCAATTCAGTGGTTTCTGCCATTGCAAATTCATAAGAGATGGCTACGAAGTCGAGAAAATTACTAATTTAAAAAATCACTATAATGCTAATGTGACTATAATTCGGAAATGAAGCGTGAAAATCATGAAAATAACACAATATTCAACCTCCATAACAGTCTTTGCCAAGTGATGGTATTTATGTGGTATCGATTTCCTTATTTAAAAACCTCTTGTTTGTGAGTTTGCGATTTTGTGAGATGCGTTTTGGCATTACAGTGATTTTTTAAATTGATATGATACTAACTTTGATAAGAAAATCACCTAGCACGGTATGCTGTATTTCAACTTTAGCAATTTTTGGAAATTGATTGAGTTGCAGGCATTTTTATGTCTTTGCGATTTTTTTTAAATTCGACTTTTTGTGAAGGCTCACATTTTGTCCAGACACCGTAGAAGCTCGAAAATAAGGTTATTTTCACGATTGGATGCTCCGTTTTCCAGATATGACGATTTTTCATGCTTTCAAACAAAAGTGAGCATCTTATACTCATGAGTAACCAACGGCTGTCAGTAATCGCTACTCACGACGGTAAGTCATTGCACATAAGTAATGTAATGTATGGATGCCAGTTGCACATTCGCCATGAGTGGTAAGTTGCGTCCGTGGGTAGCTACCCTTCCCTCCCGTTATGTGTAATGTGAACATGTCATTACTCATTACTGATGGGAAATGTGTAAGCGATTGTTTATCATTGTAATATGCCATCATGGTTGCTCAAGGGTGAGTAAATACGAGCTCGTCGAGAGAAGACACTAGTTTAGGCAATAAAAACACCTAACTGCAAACAATAATATTTTTCTATTTTGCAGGCTAATATTTATTTTAATGACGCAGAGTCGAGGAACATAAATTCATCATATAACCTAGAGTTGTATTTGCGACTTTTCAATCAGATGGAATCCAATGAAACCCAATAAAACTTGGGTTTGCCACTTCCGCTAATTCATTCTCAATCCTTCAGAAGATTGCAGTAACATTACATAAATCTCGACCGCGTATTATTAGCGTAGTATTTATCATTGGCGTGGAAAAGTTATGTATGACTTTTGACAGAACAAGTCGTGTTTGCTGCGGTTTCATTCATTATTGTCTTTCTGAATTCATTGGCAAGACTGCTTCGTTTTGCACAAAATGTACGACTATCGCCAGTGGTCTTGGACCGCTCTAAACTGTGACTTTGCTACTTTCATGTAATTTTTGCTTAGTGGTAGACAATCTCTGACATCGGCAGCGCAACCAAAAACTTGTCGAGCCACGACCAGATTTCCCTAACTGCACCATTGAATGACAAATAAATTACAGGATGACTTAGTAATAAAGCTTTCATTTGCCCCTGTAAAGATGCCGGGCTGCCGTTCTTTCAACACTTTCTTAAACGAATGGTCCTTTTATGGTATTAAACTTAAGCATAGCATTAAATATGCAGTAGCTCCTCGTCAAAGGCTTTGCGACACTCTTTGGCGTATTACGGATTCTCCAGGATTGAGTATTTATACCCAGTTAGCGACGTTGTATTGTATTAACTAAGACAGTTTGGAAAAATGGACTGTAGCTATTATGGACGTATGCAGCTTTGCGACATCCAAATAGCCCTTGTTTGAACACGATTGTGTTCGCTGTGGTCAATCTCCTGTGCAACTTGACTGCTACCAGGCATTGATCCCAGTCAAAGTTAGCACCATGTGCACATCAAAAAATCAACTTGCAAGAATTCAAACCAAAAAAGTGTATGTTCCTAAGTTCGCAATTGCAAAATCGATTAATATTGGATTTGTTTTCGTTCTCGCGGATAGAGAAAAAATAAAATTAGAAAAAACTGATATTTGATGTTCCAAAATGGATGTGTTAGAGAGTTGCGAACGATATCTGTGAAGACATTGCCAAGAACATCGTTATCGCCAAAATGTCCATAGCGGATATTGAATAAAAGTCATGGATATATTAAATGTTGCTATCGATAAGGCAACGTCATATTTAGGAAATAAAACATTTTGATTCCAAAAGCTTCATAAAAAAGGAAAATATAATTAGTGTTCTGGAAAAAGAGTCATGGAAATGAATCCATATGCAAAGAGGAGAAAACAAAATAAATTTGATGTTTCTTTCTTTAATTTCCTTTTAACGAATATTTACAAAATGTATATTTCAAACTAAAACTAAATATTAATTTCGTCATTTTCATTTTCTAACTAGTTTTATCAAATTTTATTAATATATTTTGATCTTCCTTCCGCTTATTTTATTTTGACAATTTTGGAAAAATCGGGTTGTGGATTTCGGCACACTGTTCGATGGTTTTTCACCACACACGTATATGATAGCACTGATTTTTCAGTGTTTATATTCTTTTGCATACTTAAGGGTTCCGAAAACTTTGCCGACCCGGTCGTTTCTTAAGCAATTTCCAAGATGCTGTTAATTCATTTTTGTCGAAGCGTTGCACAATGTTGCACAATTAGGAGCCTACTTGAATTTTAGTACTGCCAGCCATAAAACATCTATCAACATTTTTTCGCTAAATGAGATTTCATCCGCAATTTGCAGAACACAATAGACTAAAGAGTCTAAGTGAGTCTGGCTATTCACTCTGCCACACTGCCTACATATGTCTCAGATTAACATTTTCTTAAGATTTGTTGGCAGTCTCTGAAATTGTCAGCTTTTTAGAGCATACATTTAGGGATTTATTTTACGTAGACGTTTCTACGTTTACGTTTTTAAAATGAATCTTAGAAATATACGATAATTATTGTACACATAAAATCCAATTCATTTATTAATATATTCACCAAGTCATCTATAAAGTTCAAATTACACTACAAAAATATCTTAAACGAGCAGTTTGAGTATTTTCTGCGAAATCGTTCGGACCAGTGGGAAGCCAAGGGGAAGCCAGAAAATTTGATACCTCATAAAAATTTTGAAAAAGATCAGAAAATTCTTCATGTACTTAGTTCCGAAATCGTTATGAATTCGTCCAGACATGTGGAAGAAAAAATGAAAGGTGCAAAAAATCAATCTCTTACAAGAAAAATATAAAAATACAATCAGCAAAATTAAATATTAATAAGAAACCGGTCAATTTATTCAATAGTAAGAAATGCATACACAAGATGTTCTTTATTAGTTCCTATTCAGTTCACTAGTGAACACCATAAATAAAAATGTGCAATCGAAAAAAATTGTGACACTGTCGCTATCGAATTCAGCTATATACACTGTATTTTGTAAACGGGTGAACTGATCATATCTTTACGATGGTCAATAAATTATTACCGTCGACCGCAATTTTTCCAATATCATGTCTCCGACATCGAAAAGTCGTCCAAATAAAAAAGATCGAAAAATACGATATATTTCAATTTTAAAATAAGAGAGTAAGACAAGTGTAGCGTGAGTCTATGCATAAAAAAATGAAAAATATAATAATTTGTTCCAGTAGGAAATTTAACCTGACACACCAATCGGACTCGTTTCGCAATTGACTAGATTACTCTGCAGGCATAACGATGGTTTGCATTATCCTGGGTATGATAGCGTAAAAACCATTTAAATGTATATGTAGATATGTATATACCTATATGTTTCTTTGAAAGGCTATTACCCCTGAGGCCTCTTCGAGTAGACGAGTAAGTTTCTGAAATTGTCGATTAGAATCTTGCAGTTATTAAATAATCGGATCCGTTCAGTGAATATGAAAACAGATATCCCGCTCGAAGGATGTAAAGGCAGTTTGATTTTTTGCTGTTTTTTTAATAAGGTTTTTTACAAAGTCAAGTTTTCTTCACCATGGATCACATTTTGAGCCAAAGGATCTTCCTAGGTGCTTGAGAGGTATTTTTGGACCATGGTGAAAAATCAAGAGATGACAACTCAAGCACCAACGAATTAATGTCCACACTAATATCTGCAATATGTCCTTTATTCGTCTAAAGTTAAATGGCGGTAGGAATTCTTAAATGCGGAATGTTAAAATGCAGCGAGATCGTCTCGAATTAAAACACTTTTACTTGGAGTCAAATTGACGTCAAAAAAGGAGTTTATATATACATTTTACAGGTTAAATATCGGAATAAATTTAAATTTTAATCATCTTTAGTATCTAAAACTTAGATTTAGAATTTAATTTTATTTAATTTTAACCCGTGTAGCAGTAGGTAGTGTTTCTCCTAATAAAACCTAGAGTTGTCCAAAAATCGCCTACAAACGTTGAATTGGAGCCTTAAAGTATTGCACTTTATGTTGCCAAATGAAAAATACAGAAATTATTAGTAGCTCTAGTTAGGATTTTATCATAACCGAATCCTATTACCTGATAAATTTCATTAAATTATGCATTTAGTGCAGACCATATTCCAATGCAATTGTTTTAATAAAGCACAATATTTTAACTACTTCGAAAATGGCCAAAATTTATTGCATGGTCCTGTTTGAAGCCAGTTTAAAACTAGGGATATCTTTTTAGAAATGACCATAATTGGCCTTTTAACAATGCGTGAGGAATTGGTTTAGTAGAACTCAAAAAAAAAAAAAAAAAAAAAAAAATAGTTGCATTTGCTTAGTCCAAAGTTGTAAGGATTTTAGGCAAGTTTTGAAAACGTACAACTGCTCACCACCCATGACAACATAGGATATTTTTGGTTTAAAATCAATGCGTGTGAGGTGCATACATCTACGATTGCTTTTATGTATGTAGCATAAGTGCTAATTCCCAGTGTGCACAACGGATCCGTTACGGATACGTAACGGATCCGTTTCTTCGTACTTTCTATCCGTATCGGAATCCGTTACGGATCCGCTACGGATCCGTTTGCGGGAGAAATTCGCCCCAAAAAAACGGATTCGAAAACGTATTTTTTATCCGTTTTTTGGATCAGTTACGGACCCGTTACGGACTTGATATACTGATCCGTTACGGATCAGTATTTTTTAATAAAACGGATCCGTTATGGATCAGCATTTTTTAATAAAACGGATCCGTAACGGAATCATTTCGTCTCAAAAAAGCGGACTGCAATGCGGGTCGGTTTACCTTGTGATAAAAATGATCTAATTTTGTGTTAAGTTTTTTGGTATAGTTTTTTTATTATAACAATTTAATTATTCTTTAAAAAACAAAAACAAAAACAATATTCAAAATTTAACTAAAATTAACGAATTCATTTATAAAAAGATTATGATTATTTAATATTAATATTTCAAGTGCACTTAATTTAATTATTCTTAAAAGCTATAAAAAACAAAAACAATATTCAAAATTTAACTAAAATTAACGAATTCATTTATAAAAAGATTATGTAATAATAATACATTTATTTTTTTTTTTTGGACACGGTCGTGCGCGTAGTGGAAAAATTTTTTAGACACTTCGTCCACTACAGATATTGGCACATCGCCAAACTTCTTTTGGAATGCAACTGAATAAACAAATTTGTATTATTTACGAAAAACGAATAAAAACGGATCCGATACGGATCAGAAACGGATCCGTAAAATGAAATAATACTGATTCTGTTTTTTAACCTGAAACGGATCCGATACGGATCCGAAACGGATCCGTAAATTAAAGTAAAACTGATTCCGTTTTTTAACCTAAAACGGATCCGATACGGATCCGAAACGGATCCGTAAATTAAAATAATACTGATTCCGTCTTTTCGACCTAAAACGGATCCGATACGGATCCGAAATGGATCCGCGTCCATTCGTGTGCACACTGGGTTTCAATTGAGGGGAATTGTTGCAGTATTAGTGTAAGTATGTTTGTATTTTATTTGCCAATTTCCTAGTGTTGAAAATGTTTACGTTTTATTATATTACTATTCCAATGATAATTCTAGCTAGATAATAATCAAATGCAATTTAATCACCATTAAGGTTTTAATTATATCCTAAGAATTCAAACAATAAATAAATGCTAATTTTCAAATGAGATTGTTTTATTCAACAGAATCGCGTATGACCTGTTTCTCTATCTCGATCGACAGGTTTCGTTCGTATTCTATGTGCAAGAAACTCGAAAAATCATCTTCTCGTTGAGCAACAGCAAAAAAAATAATACTTGGAAAGAAAAATATTAAGGATGGATAGCAATAAGTGTAAAATATTACAATTATCGTTAGTTTGTTAATATTTTCTCTATTTATCCTAAAAAAATGTAACAATGCAGAAGTTGCAATCTCTGGTGGGACACATGAGTTCGACTTGTTTATGTTTTTTTGTGTCAATTATATCTGGACAAACAGTTGTTTATTATTATTATTTTCCTCTCCCTTTTTCATTCTCTAAATTCTCTAATTCAGATTCTCTCTCTCATTCTCATTCTCAACTCCGAATAATTTAGTACAATTTTTGGTACCTTTAGAAGAAATGGTAACAAAAGATTAATCAAAATTGAGTCTAATTCGAGCAAAATGCTTTCGTTCGCTTGGAATTTCGTTTGAGATACAGAAACAGATCAGTAATTGAAAGTAGATCGATTAACAAAGAGGAAAGCAGATTAATGCCAATAATCTTAATTCTTTACTTGAATTCAGTATCCAAATTCAAGTTGGCCTTAAATCTGTTTATATAAAATCATTTCTTATTTTTCCCGAGTCTTGGCGGTCCTTGCTCCAGAGGTAAGTGTGATGTACAAGGTGTTTCAAAAGAAAGTTTGTATTTAGTGTAGCGACTAAAACAAAGCAAGCCGTTTATTAAAAAAAAAAAAAATGCTTATTAATTATTAAAGTACAATTTGGGAATTTATTTTTTAACAATAATATTGTCCAAAATCAAACCCCTCCCGTTCACGGTTCTTGTTTACGCGATCAGTGAAACTTCGTATGACGGTTCGGCAGATGGACTCCATGATTCGTTTTGTTGGCTTAAACTTTAAATTTGAGAAATCCCACAGGAAAAAGTAGGAATTAAGTCAGGACTCTTTGCCACTTTCATTAAGTTAATTGTAATTATTAATTAATTGCATGTCAACTTTCATCTTCAAAAAGTTAGGTACAATCATTTCTCGTGACGACATTGCAGCCTGTACGGTTACTTTAGCCGAATGGAGGCGTTAGATTGCTACACGTTGAAAAGCTCTCAACTGCCTGGGTTACGATCACGAGCCTTTGACTGACATCAAGATGCTTTATTTCTTGCGCGAATTGTATTTTGCAGAAATGCAACTTTTAGCGTTTGTGCAAAATTCGCTATAAGATGATACATGCATATTTAAAACACTTGCACGCTTTCGAATTGAAAGGTTCGGATCGTCACTAACAGACCGATTAATAATCTATGCGTTTTCTACCGTTCCTGATGATTTTGGTCGCCCTGATTTTGTTGTTTAGAGTTGTATTGTAAACTTTTAAAGCAATTTCCTATGAGAAAAATGTGCGTGAAGATAAATACGTATTTAACTAGCAAAGACGCACCTCCTCATCGAGATAACAGTGCTCTGTTAAAATGTTTAAGGTTGAAGGGCACCTAAAAACGCTAGTAATAATGGATCTGTGGGACAAAATGTTGTTTTGGGGTATGGAATAGAAAATCTGAAATTGCGAATCTCTGAAAATTAGCCAAAACTTGTGGGGTTCAATTTCTAAAAGCGCTTTCAAAAAGTTATTGCTGGGCATATATTTCGTTGGCGGAGAATTCTCCATTTGGTGAAAATCGTCAAATATTTGAACAGATAGTGGTATTTTTATGTATCTTCTTCGGGAGCCCTGTTGTATTTCGTGGAAATTGTTGAATATATATTTTGAGTTTGGTTTGTGTTCTGAACGATATCAATGTTTCTAAATTTTGTTGTGCACAGATCCATTATTATTAGTATTTTTAGCTGTGCTTCAACCTTAAACATTTTAGCAGAGCACTGTTATCTCGATAACAGAGGTGTCGTGGCCCAATGTGGTTTGCGTCTTTGCTAGTTAAATGCGTGCTTATCTCTACGCACATAAAAAAAACTTGGTAATTTAAACGCTTGTCCATGGGTGTTACATTTTTGACCGTTTCAAATTATACACACAGACATTTCTTCGGGTGAAGATATAACTAACAGCAGAAAACAGGACAGAAAAATTATTCTCAATGGTGTACATTGAAGTGTTCAAAGTCGGCTGATGAAAAATCGTCGATTCTACCCCACAAGCTCAACTCCACAAATTGGCGAGAAATACTGCCGAGTTATTGGATGAAATAGACTTGAAATACACCGTTTCCCGTTGTATTACCATCCCCATTGCTCACATGCTTTCGTTACATGTTATCGTCTAATGAGTCCAGTAATTTAAAATATAGTTAAATGTATCGGCGTGTAACAATTTCAATAGGCGTGGCACTTTGGTACATTGTTGAAAGCGTAAATATCTTAAGCGAAACTTAAAGAACTCTTTTTAACAAGGCAAAATAATTCTTGCAGAGGTATGAATGAAATTATACTAATTTACGAAGGTCATAACTGCAGTTGAAAATTTCCAAATTTACCCTATTATCAAGGTAAATCAAATCAAGGTTTTTCAAAGTGGGAAGGTAGTTGGAACTTTCATCTCAAGTAATTGTTGTTTCAAGGATGCTGAAAAAATTCTGTGGCAAAATTGCTTAAATATTTTTTCCAGCATATACTCGTTAAGACAAGTCTATTAAACTCTATAATAACCACAATGAAACATGTTTTCCTAAATATATTAGAAGTTGGAACTTTAATCATCAATAAAAGGCTAGCTTTCTCTTCAGCTCTTCGATATACATTGTTTAGGAGTCCGCTTCCAGTATATGTATTATCAGCGTATGGTATCTGCTCTGACCGTAACTTCAACATTGTTTTGAGAGTTTTTAATGACAAAGTCTAAAGGAAATGAAATGTAAGGTATCCATAATCTGAAAAGTGTCTAATAGGCATCTGATTCTGGTGTTATATTCGATTTCCTCAAATTGTTTGTCACGCATATTACACTTTTTCAGAGGCAAACATTATGGATCTTTTGTTGCTGAAACGAAAATGTTTTGTCAGATCAAAATACTATATGTACTTCTGTTTTTTTTTTTCAAAGACCACGCTGCAATCATATCTTTTTTCACATCTTTCGTATTAAGAGATCAGAAAATACTTGTGACTAGCCCTTACATGATCATAGCTTGATCGAAGAGTATAGTAATCGACAAATCTTGTAAATCTTGTCAGACCAACGTTCGAAACCGTCTTTACACCGTAGGTTCCGTTAAATGATTCTAAAAACAGAATACCCGTAAGCTCACTGGAATACAAGCGAATTTGTTTTTTTTTTTTCAGAAAACATTTGCTCAGCTTGTTTATTTTTGTTGGGCCTGACACATCAAGATGCTTGTGCTATATTTACAGACTTCGTAGAATCGTTTCAAATCAATCGTCTCCAATAGTTTCTTATTTAATAAATAATGGAATTCGTTCGTCTTGATTTGTTCCCCATTCATTCCCGTTCCTTCTAGTACCTCCCATACAAATTAAACGATTTTCTATGGATTTAAGAAACGCTCATTTGTATATCATGCATCATGCATCAGAAAAAAAAGCGTGGCAGGCAGTTACTTCAATTAACGAGTTAGGGATTACAGGTTAAGAGTGTCACAGTGTCTTGTATTTTCATGCACAGTACTAAGTTTATCAAACGCATGATGTGCTCCAAATTTAACTAAATTTTGGAGTAAATGTTCGAAAGACGTGAAACTAGAAATATATGGGTGAAATTATTCACCTGTGCGAGGGATACCAGAAGAAAATGACCATATGGATCATTTTCATTTTAAGGCCATGTTTCAGTAAATCATTAATGTGTAACAAATTTGACCACTAAACGCAGCAACCAAATGAAAGATGTAGACTTAAGAAGATATAGATCAAAATGGTAAATTAAGTGGAAGGCATTAGGATAAGCGTGTTTACTATTAACACGCTTATACCTCAAACGCAGATTGACCATTTTACCGATTTTTTTTTTTTGTAAATCGAACAAAACTTAAATTTTTCTCAATTTTGACGCAATAATGTTTGGCAAAATTTGAAAAAAAAAACATCCAGATAGCCATATCTTTTCTGGTACCTCCCGTACAAGTTACACGCAAACCTGTAGTTCCTCAATTGTAATAACAGCTTTGTTGTTTATGTAAGTAATCTTGACATATTTATTACATATAAATCTTAACAGATTCTATTTGTTGAAGGTCCACTGAGAATATAATGCTTAACAATAATTCTGATATATCTGATACAAATGTAAATTAAAATATCACTAAGTTCACTTTGATTTTAAATTACACTGGTTTACAAATTTGAAAAAAAAATTGACTGCAGGAACAAGGCGTGATTTTTAACTAATCTGGGTGCACTGAATTCGAATCTGGCATCAAAATTGGGCTACCACGTCTTGTTCATTTTTTATCGTATGCTGGCAATACTGTAAAACAGTCAATACTGACACTACAATTTCACAATTATTAATTTGACAGAAGCCCACATTCATTCTAATTCTTCATAATAGTAAAGTTTAAGCATCTCAGGAAGATCGTGTGTTACTGATTCAAGCTTTCTTAGCTTTGTGAGGTGAATATTTGGTTGAAAAAAAAAATATGCAATATCCGAATCATTAAAATATGCATACTTACATTATTTTGGTTTTGCCGAACAAACCGCGGACACCGACAATGTTTTGCAGTAGTTGCACAACTGTGTTATACAAGCGGTCAAATGCCAAGAAGACCTATTTCGAATTTCAATTCCAGTACTTTGGAGAAAGTCAAGTAAGCACCAAACAGATTGTTATTTCTGTTTAACAAAAGTTGCTGGTTTCAATATGAAAAATTGAAAAAATATTACTTACGCGAATGCCCCATCGGTTTCCAGTCATTCCCAGTGCTACGAGCAGTGAGTCCAAAACATCTTTCAGCAGCAGTGGTACTTTATATCAGACTGATGAGGAACGCCATTTAGTGACTCAAGCTGAGCTAAATGATCTATTTCGGGATTTGCATTTAACGAAGCAAGACACAGAATTACTAGCTTCACGCATGCAGCAGTGGAAACATCTTGCAGTTGGGACAAAAGTAAATATCTATAGAGATAGAAGCTGGGAATTGGCTGCATATTTTGAAAAGAAACACTCTATTCTGTACTATACTGATGCTGATGGTTTATTTCAAAAAATGAAACAGTCATATAACAAAACTTAACGGAGACGATTTATTGATGGCTCTAAGTACAGTTTAAAGTCTCTTTTTTTGCATAATGGGAATGAAAAATCATCCATACCAATTGCTCATGCCGTTAATACAAAGGGAAATTACGAATCAATGACTGAAATTTTGACATTACTCAACTACAACGATAATAAATGGAAGATCTGTTGTGATCTTAAGGTGTATGATTTAAATTTTTTATTTATTGTTGCTTCCTTTGTCTAAGGAATAGTAGCGCTACAGGTCATCATTACGTCAGAGTCAGAGTGACCAAAAAGAACTGAGTATTCACCAGGAAAACAAAACATCAATAAACCATTAATTGATCCAAATGACGTTCTTCTTCTGCCGCTGCACATAAAATTAGGCATTTTTAAGCACTTTGTCAGGCTCTGGACAAAGATGGTGCAGCATTTAAATATTTGTTAACGATTTTTCCTAATTTCATATGCTAAAATCAAAAAGGCATATTTGTTGGCCCTCAGATCAGCAAGCTATTGAATGATGACAATTTTTCACAACAGTTTTCTTGAAAACGATAAGAGTGAAAACTACAGACAAATTGTTTCTGAGTTATTGAAAAATTATCACGAATTAAATGAACGAATGTCACTCAAAATGCATTTTCTTCATTCGCATTTAGATTTTTTCCACAAAATGACAATTGAAAGAAATTATCAAGGATTTTGGGACAAAGGCATGCTGGGAGACTATTGCTGGACTTTAATACGTGAAACGTAACCAGCAAAATATAAACGACGATCAATGTTTTTGTTTGTTTTTTGTATCTCGAAGACTTGACGTGATAGAGAAAAACCAATTACATATTCGAATTCATACCACCAAATTGCACTAGGAAAGATATTTGGTTGCTCTAGTCCAAAACCTTGTTGGATAGTGTATGTGTTTATGATTATTGTAAAATGTCGATTATTGTAAAATGATGTCGGGTACTGATATTTGTATTGCTGCAGGTCGTGTTATTTCCAGTTCTTTAGGGTAATGCATCTTTTTAATGATTATTATTTGGGTTGTTATTACTAGTGCAGATAAGCAAAAGCTAATATCAATTCTTTCATTGATTCCAAGGTTAATATTTCCTGGATTTGGCCTCCAGAAATTCCTGGATGTAGAGTGCATGGAAATGGCTGTTATATTGCAGAATGAATGTCTGTGTTAATATAGATGGTATCGTTAAATTGATTTAATAGAATCATTCCAGGAGTAATTTCATCAACAGCTGAAATGTTGCTATTTTTTTATCAGAGTGCAGTTTGATGAGTGGTTATGTAGGTTATTTAAACAAATATTATTGTCGATATTTGGGATATTGTTTCTATTACAGATAGATATTTTGTTATAATTTTTACAGGGTTTGGCTATTGCTAAATACGTATTATTACAATTTGAAATTCCTTTACATGTTATTTTGTTGACGAACTTCCAAATTTTGTAGGTTTAATTACAATTTTGTTATATGAATTAACATCAGTTGTAAGAATGCTTATAATGTAAGTTATTGAACTAATCTTAATTTCAGAAAATTCAAATGTTTCCTCTAAGTTTATAAATGAATCGATTCTTTAGCAAAAATGTTCTTGACACTATTGATCTCGCTATTGGAGAGTACAAATGAATTTATTACTCCTACCTTTCCCCAGTGAATGGCATATTGGATATTTAACAATTCTTCTTTGAGTATGTCTAATTTATATTTCAAATTTGATAAAATATTTCTTTTAAAATATCGGTAGATCTTACAAATTGTACAATGTCGTTTGTTGTTTTAGTTAATTCATTAATGTCGACCTGTTTATTGTTATTCTCCAATGCGTTATTGATCATTTGTTCAGTGATTTGAAAAACATAATAATCAGGGCTTCCAGCAATCCATTTCCACGTAGAGCCTATAAAATTCAACGATCTTTTAATTCTAGTTTTCAGTGCATCTAAATGGCGTTGAGGTTTATTTAGTTCGTGGAATAGGAAGGGATAAAGTGGATGGGATCTGCTAACATTGTGATTTATATTCATTTGAATACCATCGCTGATATTTCGATACTTTTCAGTTTCTATAACATGAATCAATTTGAAATAACCCGTTTGAATTTTGGTGAGTTGGAATAGTCAAGTATTTTTATCTCAGCAGCTGTCAGGCTCAGCATTATCCTGAAAGCAAATGGTAGTGCTAGTTCCTAATATTATTTTTATGTTCGACCTGATTTTGTGATCACTCTCGTATCCCGATTTTCCCTAACAATTTCCGGTTTGTAGGTTTTACTTCATTTTGTCCCAAATCTTTCGCTCTGTTTCACGTATACTGTTGGCCCTACTTCATATGTTTTCGATAGTGATTTGTTTTTGTTATGATAGTTGAGATCTTGTTTTTGTTTCTCCTTGATGCGTTCAACAATGTCCAATCGATCTTTTTCCAGTTCGGTAGGATCGGTAAAGATACGTCTTCCAAAGAAAGCCTCTACTGGTTTCCTCATAGTTGTGGAGTGTACAGAGTTGCCATATTCATAAACCGATCTGTCTTGTAATTCTGAGAGTGTGCTGTGCACGTTTTCTGACCCCAGACATCTCATTACCTCAGACAAAGTCGAGTGGAATCTTTCTATTTGTCCGTTGACCGAACTTGCATAAGGTGGGATCTTAAATATCTTGACATTATATTGGTTTTCAAGCATGAACACAATTGACTCAGAATAAAATGATTTCTCACTGTATATAACTATAATTTCTGGCGTTTCAAATGACAACAAAATCTCTCGTTTCTTTCACATCTTCTGTAGCTCTTAATTTTAATACTCTTGCTTTCGCATATTTTAAAAATTTGTCTATGGATATAAGAATTGGTTTCTTTTGCCGGTGATATAGATATCTAAATGCACAATTTGACCTGGATATTGTGGGATGGGTGTTTCATGTAGAGTTATTTTATTTGGATAACGCTCATATCTGTTTTCTTTGCATATTTTGCATAATTTAGTAACCTTTTTTATTTTTGAATGCATCTGTGGAAAATATAACTAATAGAATTTGTGCTGTGTTTTCAGAATTACTTCTGTTAGCTTTGTTGTGTTCGTTAATTAAGTCAGTTTCCATATTTCTTGTGTACTTGGCATTGTACCGATTGACATGAGTTTTGAATATTTCTTGGAGTTTTCCCAGAATAACATCGGTTGTCTTTGTACAATTTGTGACTGAACAATTTAAAGTTTTTTTTTTCAGAACGTCCGTCAAGTTTTCTATGGTAAAATGCGGTTCTTGAATTGTATGTTTATGATAAGTCGGAAAAACTATTTTGGAATTGTAGGAAGATGTGTTTTCGCTTGAAGACAGAATAATTCAGCTTTTGAAAAGGTACATTTTCTGTAAATTTTATGAGATTATTTGACGAACTTTCATTACTGTGTTGAGTTCCAGTCACTGAGTTAATGTGCGAAATCTCCTGTGGAGGACGTGAAGGTGAGAGGCCCAGAGAGCATTTTACCGACTTCTGGAGTCTTTGATCGATCTACCATCTTGTGCTTTGTCATAGATTTGGCTATTTTCGCAAAGTCCCTGATAAAGCGTCTATACATATTGACTAGTCCGAGGAACGATCTAAGATCCTTCAATGTCCACGGAAGTGAAAATTTTTAATTGTCTACTCTTTTTAGTTTAGACTTAATTCCGGAATCAAAAACAATAAATCCCAAAAATTCAACAACTAGGCTTTTCCCTATGTTTCGAATACAGTTCGGATGTTCGGAGGTGAGCTTTCTCGTCTTTCGCAAATACGATAATATCGTCGGTATAAACGAATATTTCCCTATGTGTTACCGCCATATATTATCCAAGGTTCTTTGGAAGATGGAAGGAGCGTTTTTAAGCCCAAATGTTAATCGAGTTAATATGGAAAATGTGGTTTTTTGAATATCGCATTCTTTAAGTGGGATTAAATGAAATCCGCTTTTCAAATCTATTAAAGTGAACATATTATTTTCTCCCAACTGGGATAGAACATCTTATATATCGGAAATAGGATACTTGTAAAAGATAGTGACATCATTTAGTTGTAGTCGATAACCATTTTATATTTCTGAATTCCAGAAGCGCCATTTTTTTTTGGTACGACCCATACTGGAGAATTATATGGAGCCCGCGATGGTCGTATAATGCCGTGATCAAGTAATTCCCCGATTTGTTTATCGATTTCATCTCTCAGATGTACATAATAAGGATAATAACGAAATTACACAGGATTTTCATCCTTAGTATTTATTTCGCCTACTACCGTTGTTGTACAAATCAGCTTTTCGTTTGGGGTACTGAATAGGTTTCTATGTTTTTTAATTATCGCATCTCTCATGTTGTTTTAGTTTTATTTTAATTTTGTTATCTATGATCATAATATTTTCCGCAGTGTTGATAATAGCAGTCAATTCTTTTAGGCAGCCATTTCCCAAAATGGCATGAAATGGTTTTAATCTATGTAATAGGAAAAAATTAGAATGAAGTTTGAACGAAAAAATTGAAAATGTATGATGTGAAATCTTGATTTTACCTCCAACAGAGTTAGCAAAGAAAATATTCTTATTAGGAATGGGATTTTTAGCCAATTGTGGTTGAATGTGATTCTTGTTGGGGCCAGTATCTATTAAATCTTAAGAATTTTCCCTGAACTCGTTCTGCATTCGAACTATGGCGGCGACGAGTTCCTTAATCTAAAAAACAGATATAAGCGAATTCCTCTGTTTCGTTGTTGTCTATGTCATTATAATGTTTTCCTAAATAGTCTTCCACAAGAGGTTACTGCGCATCATTGCCATAATTATTCATTTGAGTTTCATACTCTGTTTCATTTAAATCATTTTCCGGTGTTGCAGTGCTCAAGTGAAAGTTTCTCTGAAGTTTTGCCGGTTGGTGTAATTGAGTACAATAATTTATCTGTCTTTTTCCGTAGAATCTATCGTCCTGCGCGGGTCTGTTCATATATTTGATCTTCTTAGTCTGTATGGACATATCAATGTCCATAGCTTCGGACCTAGGTTGTGGTTTAGGTGCTATGGGTCTAGGTGGAGGAAAGGATATAGTTTGGAGCAACGGTCTTTGGGACATTTGATTGTTAAAGCGTTGGTGTTGTTATTGTTATTGCAAAGGAACAAAATATCCGTTTTGAGGATGTTGTGGCATGAAGGCCAATTGAGGGCCTTGAAGTTATTTGAGGAGATAGTTTTGTCCTAGTAAGCGGCTGTGAGTTTGCATATTATATTCTATAATTTTGGGTTTCTAATTTTAAACACAAGCTTAAACGTGTCGTTAAGCACAAGTGACGTTAAACACAAGCTTAAACACAAGCTTTGTCCCTATAAGTGTGAGTTAAAAGGTCCATAGATTCTATTGTGATATCTATACATGATAATTTATTCATTATCAAGAATAAATGTGCATAAACTACTTGATAAAACTCATGGGCTGTAGAATTCCCTTGTATTAAAAATGTCATTTGATATTCATGGGTAGAAAAATCCCTCTTGTCCGCATGATGCAAAGTAAAGCATCGCGAAATACACTCCCAGTTCAATGGGATATTATAAGACATCAAGCAGCACTGCCAATTATTTTATTTCTTTTTGCATTTAAAGTACCGAAATATTTTGGTGTTCCCTTGGAAGATTCGTATAATTTCAGTACTCGGTCTATACTCTTCTTCTACGAGCTGTATTCTGACGAGTTTCCAGAAAATTCCTTAAGGCAGCGCACCACGTTTGGAATCTTGTTAAGTTTGCAACATATTCTAGAATATTGTTTTCAAACTCTATCGAATTAAGACTGAGTATGTTATGGTGAGGAATAGGGGCGTTAGGAGGATTATGAGGTTTAAAATTGGAGGTCTGATGAGGTTATTTGGGTTAGTCGTTATCAAAAACTTTACTACTTTAATTTTCGGTTTTATTCTAATTTATTTTAGTTTTGTTCATTTAAATCGATTTTTATTTATTTTAATTTTGATCACTTAGAATTGTTTTAATTCCTCTTACTTGGAAAGATTGTATTTAGTTAAATTCTGTTCAATTTAATAATTTTTTCTTCTTTTCTTCCATTTCTTTCTAATTGGGTTTTGATCAGTTAGCATTATTTTATTTCAACTCCTCTCTAGTTAGGTTTTGATTACTTAGACTGATTGTATTTAGTTAAATTTTGTTCATTTCAATAATCTTTTCTTCCTTTCTTCAATTTCTTTTTAGTTGCGTTTTGATCACTTAAATAATTTGTTCCTTTAACGACTTACACTACGCGGATCATAGCCTCAAATTTCAGGTTCGTTCCTTTCAGCTAGTAGTCGGGTCCTTCCATTTTGAAGTAGCTATGTAGGTTTAATTCATTCAGCTTCTCGTACCTCGATTTTTATTTGCAGCCTATGGGGTGTTTTGTAGCCTATTTGGGTGTTTTTTTTTTTTGGTGTCTTACAGCTTTTGGAGTGCTTCAGTGGGTGTCCTGCAGTCTGTGTGGTGCTTTACTTAATGTCTTGCTGCCTATGGGGTGCTTTCTTGAGTATCCTGCAGCCTGTGAGGTGCTTTACTTCATGTATTGCAGCCTATGGTGCTTTCTTGAGTATCCTACAGCCTGCGGGGTCCTTTACTCGATGTCTTGCAGCCTATGGGTTGTTTTTATTTTTCGTTAGACTGAGCCGAACTTTTTATCACCGGACCAAGTCTAGCGTGTCCTTTTTTCTTAGCCGTATATGACCGGGAAAATGTTGAAGGTTTTGAGCGAGTGGGTTTGAATGGCAGGACAACTTCGATATATGACCTACTTAATTTTCTTATTTCCTCGGAAATATAAGGAATGTTTAAATCCTTGTGTATGGTATCATTCCTAATATACCATGGGGCACTACAAATTTGGCGCAGTATTCTTGATTGTCTTCTCTGTAGCTTATTTATGTTAGTTCCCCACAACTGGATGCCGTATGTCCATATTGGCTTCTATATGGTTTTGTAGATGGTGATTTTATTTTCCAAACTGAGAGTAGACCGTCAGCCAATAAGCCAGTGGAGTTGAGCCATTTTTAATTTCAATTGTATGATTTTTGAGTCAATGTGATTTTTCCAGGTGAGACGTCGATCAAGGTGAATACCCAAATATTTGACATGGTTATGAACGGGTATTGTACTACCGTGAATAGTGAGGGCTGGGCAATTGTTCTGTCTAAGAGATAATGTAACCTGTACACTCTTAGTGGCATTTACTTTTATCTTCCACTTTTCGAGCCAAGATTCTAATGTGTGTATATGAGACTGCAGTTGTCTAGAAGCCATTAATGGGCAAGTGGTAATGCTCATGAGCGCGGTGTCATCAGCGAAAGTTGAAGTTTAAATTAGGGAATGAACAGGTATGTCAGAGGTGTACATGGTATATAGCATAGGACCTAGTACACTGTCCTGTGGAACTCTTGCTGAAACTTCCCTTTGAGTTGAAACAGAGTTCTTAGATTTTGCTACAAAAGATCGATCCATTAGATAGCTCTCCAGCAGCTTGTGGGTATTTGTCGGTAGAAAAGAGACTATTTTGTGAATAAGGCCTTCATGCCGCACTTTATCACACTTTGGGAGATGTCTATAAAGAGAGCAGAGCAATATTTCCGATCTTCGAATGTTCTATCGTTCCATAACCCTTACGAAACCCAAACTGGTGCGTGAGTATTACATGGTTTGCTTCAATATGGGGGTACAAAATGTGGAGAAAGATCTTTTCAAACAGTTTAGATAAAATAGAGAGTAAACTTATGAGTCGATAGCATGTAATTTATTCATTTTCAACGAGAGAACATTTTTCCCTAAGAGAGATAGACGTATTTTCATGGGATTTGTGACCATTAGGCTAAAGATCGTTGGATTCACACAAGACATTGTATAGTTAGGAGTAAATACTTCTTCCAGGTGATCAGCAAATTCTTTCACTTTTTCATCACTTAGGTGTTAGCATAGACCTTGTGCGGTGTTGCCAAGTTTGCGGCAGTTGTCATTGTGGTAGTGAGGACGTTGATGGCAGATTGAATTTCATCTGGTGTTTTGAGAGAAAAGTTTTGCCACAGATGAGAGCTTATGTACATCTTGTATCTCAACCAATTTGCATGCCTGCTTGGGAAATGGTAAGAGATTTCCGGGTTCAAGGGAATCTTGAAAACTGTGAGAATTGTGGGGGAGTGGTCTGATGAGAGGTCGAGGGAAGGAGTAACGATGATGTGTTCTCTTGTTATGCTCTTCATAACTGCAAAATCTATGAGATCGGGGGTTCTATTGAGATCCGTGGGCCAGTATGTTGGTTCACCTTCAGACAAAACTTTTAGGCCTGAACTTGATACAGCATTAAGCAATTGCCTGCCCCTGGGGTTGACGAGTCTAGACCCCCAGAAGGTATGTTTAGCATTGTAGTCTCCGGCTGCTATAACCTTGTCACCAAGAGTAGAGAAAAAGTGTGAAAACTGGTCTTGAGAGGACAGTATATGGAAGAAACTATTATGTTTAATCCGGTTAGTGCAACTAAAGTGGCTTGTAAGTGATCAGTTTTATATTCGCGTAGAGGGAAGTGCAGCTGTTCTTCCACAAGCTCTGCCACTGGGATGTTTTGTATCGTAGGTTGAGTATCCATTTATTCGAAAGCAATTTTTTAACGAGAAATGAGTTTCAGAGACTAAGAGAATGTCAATAGCTTCCTGATCTGAGGGCCAACAAATACGCCTTCTTTGATTTTAGCATATGAAATTTTAGGAAAAATCGTTAACAAATATTTAAATGCTGCACCATCTTTGTCCAGAGCCTGACAAAGTGCTTAAAAATGCCTAATTTTATGTGCAGCGGCAGAAGAAGAACGTCATTTGGATCAATTAATGGTTTATTGATGTTTTGTTTTCCTGGTGAATACTCAGTTCTTTTTGGTCACTCTGACTCTGACGTAATGATGACCTGTAGCGCGACTATTCCTTAGACAAAGGAAGCAACAATAAATAAAAAATTTAAATCATACACCTTAAGATCACAACAGATCTTCCATTTATTATCGTTGTATTTGAGTAATGTCAAAATTTCAGTCATTGATTTGTAATTTCCCTTTGTATTAACGGCATGAGCAATTGGTATGGATGGTTTTTCATTCCCATTATGCAAGAAAGAGTCTTTAAACTGTACTTAGAGCCATCAATAAATCGTCTCCATTAAGTTTTGTTATATGAATGATTCATTTTTTGAAAGAAACCATCAGCATCAGTATAGTACAGAATAGAGTGTTTCTTTTCAAAATATGCAGCCAATTCCCAGCTTCTATCTCTATAGATTTTTACTTTTGTCCCAACTGCAAGATGTTTCCACTGCTGCATGCGTGAAGCTAGTAATTCTGTGTCTTGCTTCGTTAAATGCAAATCCCGAAATAGATCATTCAGCTCAGCCTGAGTCACTAAATGGCGTTCCTCATCAGTCTGATATAAAGTACCATTGCTGCTGAAGGATGTTTCGGACTCACTGCTCGGGAATTTGGGGAACGTTGAACTGGTTTGGAAACCGATGGAACATTCGCGTAGGTAATATTTTGCGATTTTTCATATTGAATCCAGCAACTTTTGTTAAAGAAAAAAAAAAAAAAAAAAAAAACAATCGGTTTGGTGCTTACTTAACTCTCTCCAAAGTACTGGAATCGAAAAATCGAAATAGATCTTCTTGGCATTTGACCACTTGTTAAAACAGTTCTGCAATTATTGTAAACATTGTCGTTGCCTACGGTTTGTTCAAGTTTCTGAGAGTAAAACCAAAATAATGTAAATATGCCTATTTTAATAATTGTGATATTGCATATCCTTTTTTTTTCCAACCAAATACGAGTTGCTGAGGATGTCGGCATGTCGGTTGGCTCTTATCATGCAATCTTTTCGGAAGTTTTGGGCATGAAGTTCCAAAATAGCTGATTTTGGCCAAAACCAACGTCGCATGAACATCGCTCAGATGTCAACGTCAACGATGATCAATATTTGTTTAAAGGGTCATAACTGGTGACGAATCATGGATATATGGTTATGACATCGAAACCAAATCCCCATCGTCCCAATGGAAGAGTCCAGGAGATCCAAGACCTAACGTCAAGGTTTTGCTCACTGTTTTCTCCGATTACCATGGTGTAGTGCATCAGGAGTTCTTACCACAAGGTCGTATGGTAAATAAGGAGTACGAGGTGTGATCAAAAAATAACCGCTATTTTCAAATTTTGTGAGTTACGCATGTTCGATTTTTTTGAGTAAAACAGAATAAAGAGAAAAGAAAAGTTTATTTTTCAGACAGAAAGTTAAGGCTGAAAAATAATAATGTAACAATGCGGTAGAAATATAGAATTGAGGATTTGAGCTCGCGATTTTAAACTGACGTCTAGGAAAAAAAGCAAATGAAAAAGTTTGTACAACAAAATAATTCATTTCATCAGCCTAACAAATAACGCGTCTAGTTATAAAACAAAAGAGTGTATGGATACTGTTAAATATGAAAAAAAGCGTAAAAATGTTCAATGTAATAGCTTAGCATTCATAAAGAAAAATCAAATAAAACAAGCAATTACCGGTATATAAATGAAAAAAATAGTTGTTTATAAAATAAAGAATGTATGAATGCTGTTAAATATGTAAGAAAATATTAATTTGACAGAATGAGGAACGGATGATTTTTACTGCAGTCAGTAGAGATGGTCACCAGTTTTCGATTCAATTCAATATCGTTGATGCCGTCCCTTTTTAATCTTTTGCGCTTATACGAGTCATGTTTAATGAAGTCTGAAAGATATGCGTGTACTCGGATAGTACAAGTATACATATTATACTCGTATATGTAGTGTAAAGTGGGATTTGAACACATTGTTACAAAATAATTAGCTTTTTTTAATAATTAAAATAATTGTAATATACATAACTTAAAAATGCATACATTTCCACCCTGTGTATACGTGGATCGTGGAATTAAAGTTAGCTTATCGATTAGGGTAAAAAAAGGGTATTAATAACACGTACTTTATAGCATTTTTATTAACTCTTTAAGAGTGTTTGTGTCTTTAACTATCGCAGTTGCGATCATGTCGGAATAAGTTTTCTTTCTGGGTCGATGATGGATATTGTGATTGAGGGGATTGCACGCAATAGATAAGTGTGAAAAGTTATTTGGATGTATGGCGGACGAACTGGAATAATTTCGACATAGAAGGGTGTCGCTCTGATTGATGACGGCTCAGGAGCAATAAAAAGGCTCTGCACTTTTTTAGGCACAGATGAAGTGGGGTGGTGGACTATTGGTCATATCGAACGCTGTGATATGAATTAAGAGGAATGAGTGAATGATCAGATGATCGTAAACATAAATGTGTGAATGATACTGTAAAGCTTTAGGAATCTTTTGTTCATATATTTTCTTGTTTCACACGATAACAATCATGTCGATTGTTCCGTATTCTTACAGTAGAAAGTATACACCATGTAAGGGCACTATTTCTGAATAAGCAGGAGCACAAGGGCGGTCTCAAAATGAAGACACAAAGAGCAGGGACATTTTTTTTTCAACATAATCTCCTTTTAGCTCGATACACTTTTCCAGCGATATTCAATAGCTTCTATATTCTGTTTATAGTAAGAACTTCAAACTCCATAAAATATCTATTAACCGCAGACTCCATCTCTTAATTTTTTCAAGCTTATATATGGAAAATAGTCTGAGGGAGCTGAATCTGGTGAATAAGGTGCGTGATGAAGCGGTTCGAACTTTAATTCAATAATTTTTCCCATCGCAATAGTGAATGTGTGAACTGGACATTTTCTTTTTTGACAAATGCGGCGCTTTTTCCATAATTTCATCATCTAAACACTGCTATAAGTTAACACAAAATTTACGTTGATGATTTTGATAGATAATTAATAAAAGTAATACCATGCGCATCCCAAAAAACAGACGCCATGAGCTTGACTGCAAATGGAACCGTTTTCGCCTTCTCTGGACACGATTCTCCCATTCCAGTTCATTGTTTTGACTGTTCCTTTGTCTCAAGTGTAAAATGTCTCATCCATAGTTATAAATCGACGCAAACATTCGGCTTTATTGCAGTGAAACATCGCCAAGCCAACCAAACTCTACTGAAACATCTTCACGACGCTGTTTTTGCTGTGTTGAAAGCAAGCGCGGCACCCACCTTGCGCACAGCCTTCTCATCTTCAAATCTTCTGTCAATATACGATGTATAGCACTTTTTGAAATGCCTACCATCTCAGCTAACTCACGCACTTTCAGCCGACGATCATCCAATAGCATTTTGTGGATTTTCTTAACCGTGTCTGGCGTTGACACCTCAATTGGTCGACAACTCTGATGTTCGTCTTAGCAGATCGTACAGCCACGTTTAAACTTTGCTACCCAATATTTTACAGTCGTAAACGAAAGAAATATTGAAATATTGAATTACATAACGGCGACTAATTTTTTTCAGGTTTACAAATTCACTGAGATGGGTTTTCTTCTGATGGCTCAAATAAAAAAAAAATTAAACAAAGTGGCGCCTTGAGACTTAAAACATATGTCTTATAAGGTTGGCACTTCTCATCAAAAATTTCTCATTTAAGTTAATGTCATATATCTCTAGTCTGATTAAGCCTGTGCTGTATAAAAGAATACATTTTCCGCATTTTACGAACATTTTATTACGATCAAGTAATTTAAGTAAGTTATTGCAAAATACGTTTTACTTTTCAGTAGGTTTGTACTGCATATAATTACAAATTTAGTCAGATTTATTCAATATGACCCAAATTTTTCAAACTTTCAAAAAAAATTTATTCCAACTTATTGACTAACATTGGATTACATTTTTATTACAATGATTAAGTTTTTCTCCAAATTATGCTTCATATAGCAAAGTACCATATATAGGTACTTGAATCAATTTATATATGCTTTTGTCCTAAATTTTAGAGAAATTTACATTTATTAGTGATGAATCTTACACAGTTCCAGTATGCATTTACTACAGTTAAATACGTTCGTACTCAACGGAAGAAAAATGTTGATTATATTTCAATAAATAATAATTAACAATTTGGGATTAAAATATATAACAATAGAAAAAAATAATAAAAACAGTAAATTTCTATTAGATTTTTGTTGTATTTTACTTATGGACACAATCATAACAATTTATAAATGGACTAAGATTGAATAATGATTTTCCAGATGTGTGGAATTATTTCCGCAATTTTATGATATACATACGTACTCGTATATGTCGTTTGAACTAATTCCAGGTAATAAAGGTGTTTAGTGAAATAAATGTTACCATAAGATATATATATATATATATATATATGTATATAAGATTGTTCACATGAATAAAATTTCTCTACTAGTTTAAATTTACCCATTGTATATCAAAATGGGATAGCGACTTACGTGTGGAAGAAAATTCTCGGAATTCAAAGCTCATAGAGGTCAATTAGTTTCTTTCAAGTGGTGTGTTATGGTCAGTGCCATGGTCAGTGTTGCTAGAATTTGATAATGAAAAAGCCGAAACTTTCGCGGAGAAGGGCTAGAACAAGCTAAAAAAAAATCAGAAAAAAATTATCTTTATAACTTTACCTTTATGGTCTTTAGAACTCGAAACCTCGCAGACGAGATTTTTATTCGTACTAAAAATCCTTGCGGGACTTTTAAAATATAATTTTTTGGCATAAGATCCTTTTAGGAAAGAAAGCAGTTAATTTAAGATAGAATTTTAAACACTGTTATTTACTATTGGAGTATCCAAACCGATAAAACAGATTTTATGGTCATAGATCGTATGATTCCTTGCATAATTGATTTAAATATTCTTAACCGAAGCAAACTTCTTTAAATTATTATATTATGTTTTTTACACCTTAAATTTAAATAATTTTATTTACGGGAATACAAAAACTTTTAAATTTGTCAAAAATTGTTGGGCCTTTTTACGATTCTATAATAAACTTTAGCGCTTTATGTATTTCCTCCTATACGCATGCCCTCCAAAAAGCAGTGAAAAGGGCCGTTTTATTTAGAACAGTAAATAAAAACTTCAAATAAGAAGTGTCTGTTTTTCCTAATGAATATATTTCATCAATCCTTATCACCATATCTAATCATATGATTATGTATTGACCAAAATTGTCTCCATGGATGAGATATATAAAACTGCCAACCTAACCTGAATTCAAAATTCGATTTTAAGTCAAAATATTGATCAAAAATCAAAATGAATCAAAAATGCCAAGATAGTGTTTGTGTATGTATGAATGTATCAAATTTTCATATATTATTACTTAAAACAAACAAAAGGTTTAAACAAAACCGGATTATTTAATTCGATATTCTGTAGCAATTAGGTTTTAGTACAACTCTCTCTTAAGGTGCTAGATTCAATTTTTCTTTTTACTTTTTTTAAATATATTTTTCTTCGTTTAATAACAAAATTCAACTATAGTTTGTATGAAGGCATTAAAATAGTAATTTGTCCTTTTGAATAACCTATACTTTTCTCCAAGCTATTTCAAAGCAAATTAAAAACGAATTTGACCGACTTCCGCGCACAAACTCGAAAACTGGGGTTCTGAATTAGAATTTCTTTATGATGAAATAAGTTTCAATAATGTACTTAGCTAAATTAGCGGCACTAATACACATTGTTACTTATATATTCTTTCATGGTGAGCCAAATAAGATATCTTTGGGTAATAATGACAAAGTTGGTCTGTCTCAGGTGCTGAAAAGTTTTAACGGATTTTTAACTTTGTAATTTCCATTCTGTAAATTTGAAATTCAAATAAATGACTCTCACAGGGTTCTTTTGAAGTCGAAGGGTAGGTATTGGAAATTCTGTATTATATAGTACATTATAGTAAGTAAACTAGAAAATGCTTATTCATAACTAAAAGAAAGTACTGTTGATAGGACTGACTTCCAAGTAAATAATAATTGTATATTCGCATAATTTCAAGTTTTTAAGCAAACTCCGGAAACAGGATAGAAAATAAAACACCAATTTTTCATATTAGTGGGTCTCAGCATTTTGTCCAAAAACTTAAGGTTAAGACAATACAATAAGAATTATCCCAATTCTTCATATTTTGTAATTCTATCATTGTCTATTAGTCGGACTCTAGTAACGGGACAGACATCCACAATTTTTTGAACGGCACTATGCCTGCGAGCAATTTTAATCTAGAAATTAACGATTCTAATAACAGCATTGATCAAACTTTCATATTTACTGGTTAATAATATTTGGAAATCCAATTTGTAATTTGTGGGTTATAAATAATAAATAATACGATAATATAGTTGGGGGTAATAAATAAAACTTTGATTGTGGTCTCACAAAAAAAAAGATGATTTTTGAACCCCAACTCAATACCTTGAGATTAAGTAAAATTTTCAAAATTTCAGTGTAGCTATTCTACTGAAGCAAACTTTTTGAAATTTTGTAAATTTTTCTTAACTAAGATTACAGTAAGACCTAGAAACTGCAAGACCATCCCTATCAAATCTACATATATTTGAAAAAGTTTTCCTACTAAAACTTTACAGCATTCCAAAACAGTCTCACTGATCATTAGCTTGGATTCAGGGAAAGGCATAGCAACTAAATAGATTAAGCAAAGGGATAAGAAAAGGTTTTAAAAGAAGGACATATCGCAGTGCTATATTTCTAGAAGTTACCGAGACAGTCGATAAGATCAGGCTCGATGGCTTAGTAAATCATATTAGAAAATACATAGCCAAAAAAAAGACCAATGTCTCCTTGCATGTAATCTTGCGAACATATGTGCTAGAGTCAAATGTGTTGAATTTGTCACATATTATCATGAAATAATTGTTGAGGATCCGCAAGGAAGTGCCACGGTCGCTTCTTTTAACTTCTCTTACAACTGGTATGCCAACCGTCTTTAAGGTTAACGCTGCAATTCAGCCAGCTAAGAGTTGGAATCGCTAATTGGACAATAAAAGTTATTGAAACAAAGTCCAAACAGATGACGTTCACACTAAATGCCACAACTCGTCCACAAATAAAGACCTTTGATATCTGTAGTACTTCTGATACTACATATCTAAGCTTCATCTCGATCGCAAAATTATATTAAAATATCAAATCTAAAAATACACAACTACAACTAAAGACTTGTCAACTGCACTGGCAAGAGTTGAACACGAGGTCCTAGTGTGCTATAGTATGATCAAACTTACCTAAATATATGGCTCACAATGCCAATGGGACAACGCGAGTGGGAGTAATGTTTGCGTACGACATCTATGACGCCGCACATCATTTCTTTTAGCCATTCGTTTCACACACAATTTTACAGAATAGTAGTTAGAGTAGAGCATGCAGAGCGTCTCAGATACCAGCAAGGTGTTCTATTGTTCATAATAATTATTTCAGGCCAATGTTTCTAAAAAAAACAAAATGGAAAATAATTGGTGGCAAACAATTTTTTTGCCATATACAAGACCTTCGCCTTCCATTCTTTTGAAGCTTTTTGAAACGGCTTCCTAAGCAGGCTTGGTGTAAGGTGGGAGGTCTCGGCCACAAATGCCACCAAATAATTTTGAAAGGAAGCGGCAGTGGACTTGGTAGGTTAGACTGTGTAGGGGAAAAAGGCAAGTTTTTGCGTGTGTTTCAACGTTTCAAAGCTCTATTTGAATTACCTCCTATTAATGGCGCATCTTATATGAAAATATCCAATGCGCATGATTCCTAAGTTTAAAATTTTACGCCGTCACCATAGAATCACGGCTATAGTCGCTTAGTAACAACTCTGTTCTTTTTTTTTTAATTTCGGCTCGCTTATCCTTATCCCTGTTACCAGTTCGAATCTCAAAACAATTTTAGCACTTCCCGTTCTCCAAAAAAATCCTCTTTAAATTAACGTGTACAGGATGACGCACCAATTGTACTACAATAAGAAATTCAAATAATTTTTTTAGTCAACGTGTTCCATTTAATTATTTTTATTGTATATATGTAGAAAATTCAATTTAATTTTATATAGCTAAAAGATAATAGACCGTAAATGACCTCCATGCTCAGTCTAATTCCTTATTTTCGTTTTACACAACCCTTGCTTGACATAACCCCTTAAAAAAGTCTTTTGCAGTCAGGTCAGGTGACCTTGGGGGCCAGCGGAAAGTGGAAGAATTTTCGTTCGAGTTCCGCCATAACCGGTCTGAAAAAAATGCTGTGGAACTCCTTTAACATCTTTAAATAACGGTCTTCAGAGTAGCACCCTGTATATGGAACAATAAGTCCTTAAAGTAGTCTTCAGAAAATACTCGGTCACCACATTATAAAAGCCTCACTTAGCGTGATATAAACTAAATATATGAGATAAGAAATATTGTGTGAAACACTGATATTAGGAATGATCAACGACTTCAAAAAACATTTTAAAAGATGGAAAATTTAGGGTATTTTCAGAATTTTTGTTTTTTTGCATTAAAAGAAATGAAAAACGATATTTAAATTTTTTATGGTTTTTGTTTAACTTCTTTTAAATACAAAAATGAAAAAAAAAAGTTTTTAATTTTAATAATTTTAAAAATGGCGCTGAAGTTGACCCTCCCGAAAAATTGGACCAGGAAAAATTATTAATCAGTATGACTGTAGCTATGTCCCGTACGAGAATAAAAAAAAGAAAATTTAGAAAAATGGCGCGGTTTTGAATTTGACACTCTAAAAATCGGGTTTATTTCAGTTTTTTAATCAAAAAAATACGAAGTAATTGAAATAATAATATGATTCTAGTACGGCGATAGTCATTGATGTTGTGAACAACATATTAAAATTTCAGACGATTCGGTTGAATAGTTTTTTTTTTTTTTTTTTTTTTTTTTTTTTTTTTTTTTGACAACACCAGACCAGGAGATAATTGAGTTTAAAGTTTTGAGAGTGGATATTTTCAAAAATTTCAGAAATGTTTAATACTTACAGTTAATCAGCGATTCCAGCATCATATAGAACTCCTTCTGTTTCTTCGTACTCCAATGATTCTTCATGCTTCTGATTTTTTCGAGCTGTTCGGGCTTCTTTTGAGTCATCAGTACCTTGACGGTTGGCTGTATATTCTCGACGCGCGGTCTCGTGCGAGTTGCTCCGCTTGTCGTCCGATGGTGATGAGCATGACCTCCATAATTTTCAAAACAGCGGCAAATCCTTCATTAAATGTGAAGACAGAAATATAAGTGGCAATATCAATTATTTTTTGCCAAAAAACCGAATTGAAACACAATAATTGAAACTCTCATTATTGTTCTGGTTATTACTATCAATACACCTTTCCAATAAATCATCTGCTGTTAATTCTTCGTAGATGGGTTTCAATATTTCTGCGTCATCGTCTAGAGCAGGTGGATGCTCATAGGTATCTAAAGTACTTGCAGCTTCACTCTAGCGCTATTTGCATCACGACTCTGGACATGGAGGACAGTGCGAGTGTTGATGATTGCCATCTGACTCTACCTGCTAAAACGGCTGTAGAATAGAAAATACTGGGAATATCCATCCAAAAATTTGACAGCATATTCTATTCTAAAGGCCTATACTTTCGAAATATCAAAAAAAAACGAGTTTTTTAATTCTAGACCACTGAGACTCCTTAAATAAGACTGAATCCAAAAGAAGCTCGATGTATGGGACACAAGTTAACGCGAAAAAACCACATAAATCAAACGGTGGCCAAGTTAACATTGATGTTCGGTACGGTTTTACTCTGTGTTTGATGGGATTGAAAGGGAATCATATACAATAAGCTGTTCCTCTAACCTATTATTTAATCCTGCACTGTCAACAATTGAACCATCTGCTAGAAGCAACCGCCCAGAAGCGACCAGCATTAACCAATAGGAGAGAAATTGTACTCCATTAGGACGACGCAAGAGCACATACATGGATACATACATACATACATACACATACTTGGCAGTGAAGGGATCTTCACTTCATCCACTCTAGTGAAATCAACTCTCCCAGTTTTTTGTTTGGCAATAGGGATGAGGGTTTCAATGAAATAGGCATTGTCGAATTACGTTCCAAATGACAATAAGTTATCGAACAAAATGGCCCATATTTCGGATTATTCCAACTATGCTAAATAAAGGCTTCAGTGTCATGCAAAAATAATGGATTCCTTTTTACTACATCTTATATGTCGAATGCTACCTTTACGGCCGTAACATTTGCGTCAATTGAGTGTCAAATAAGGTAATCATTACACTGATAAATCGTCCTTTATATGACCAACTGACGTGACCAAATTATTTTTACTACAATTGAATTTAAGACTGGTAGGAGATTGTACTAATATTAGTAAAAATTTCAAAAATGTATATGGTAGAGTATATAATGCTGCTTATTAAGCTTATTCAGTAAATTTTTGTAAGCTATGGTAAAATTTTAAAAAGTACTAAGCTATGATAATGATGGCAGAGATGGTAATTTACGATGCCAAATGCGAACTCTCTCTTTTACTTTTCCGCCTTATGTTAGGTTAGGTTATGCTAGTTCAGTTTCCCAGTCTGAATAGACAGACTCACATAGACTATACGAATAGTTCATTGTAATACCATGGAAACTAGAGATATGGATATCCCTAGTTTCCCCCGTTGAACCATCCTGAGCGCCTCAAGAAGCTCTTAAGTCGGACAATATCTATATCGCCCATATCTCCTAGGTCGCTAAATAAATAAGAGCTCAGTATTGATCCCCGATTGTTCGCCAGGGCGGGGCCAATCGCAGAGAAGGTGTCCTAGAGATTCCTCGGCTGGAGTCTGTAAGGTTGTCCCTAGTCTTGCCAGCTCGTCTGCTCTGCAGTTCCCTGTGGCCCAGCACCCACTTAGGTGAATATTGAAATACTGAGCCATCTCGTTAAGAGACCTGCGGCATTTCAGGGCTAATGTTGAATTCAGGAAGGCAGAATCCAGGGTTTAATGGCAGCTTGACTGTCAGAAAATATATATATGTTAAGGATCATGCTGTGACCATAACCATTGTTTGACCACTGTGGCAGCTCTCTTAGCCTCACTGCTGTAGCTGTGGCGGTATACATACTAAATATGTCCAGGTGTAGTAAACGCAAAATTACATTTAGTGCATTAGATGGGGTGGTGCGGAGTGCAGCAGTGATGCACAGACTAGTCATCCTTTGAACCTTGTCCAGTATCCTACAGTATGTGGACTTCTCAAGAGCCTTCCCACCAAACGATAACTTCATAAAACATTATAGATCTTACTAATCCGAGCATTTAATCCCTATTGGTTCCCTATTGCCCTCTTGCACGTATATAGCACCTCTGTAGCCTTTTTCGCCCTGTCCATAACGTTGAGTTTAAAATTCTGCTTCTTGCAATACACCAAGGTATTTTGCACAGTTCGCGAAAGGAATTTAAGTACCTCCCAGGGAGATGGCTCTATGAAAGATGTCTCTGAGTGTTCCCAAAAACTTCCGCCTAACTATTATTGCCACATCGTCTGCGTATACGACAAACTTGCCACCAGCCTTCTCTAAAGAGAACAGAACAGAGAATAAAGACCTCCTTGATCTCCCTCCACATAGCAGATCGACACAGCTGATATAAAGCTCTTCAAGCCATGGAATCAGCCACCGCTCGTAGTTCACCCGGTGAAATTATGTCCGGTACGGGTGACTTGAAGGGTTCAAAGCTTTTAATTGCCCACGCTATTTTGGGCTTGGATACGATTTCCCTGGCAACAGCCGATGGTTGATTCGATGCAGTGTTGTCCGCGACAGTTCCATTTCGGAAATTACCAGGAAAATGAGTATCTAGGAGCAACTCCAGTGATTCTTCACTGGATGTTGTCCAATCACCCTGCGGTTTTCTAAGATAATCAACCGTGAACGGTGTGGAGGCCAGTATTTTCCTTAAACTTGCGGCTTCGGAAGTGTCTTCAATTTTGTTCCAGAATTCACTCCAGGACTTCCTCTTAGCCTTATTCAGTGCACTCTTATATTCTTTAAGTTTCCCTTTGTACTTGTCCCAGTCCTGTGAATATCTTGTGGACTTAGTCCTGTTGGAGAACTTCCTACAGCATTTCCTGAGATCTACAAGTTCCAACGGCCCTGGGACATGAGGCCTGCAGCTAGTTATTCGGAGCCTTTTTTAACGGTCTCACAGACCGTTTGATATTCTCGATGTTCTGGACAGTGATGTCAGGTATCCTTGAAATGTTCTTGTTAAATGCGTCCCTGCACTTGTTCATGTCTGCTTTCCTGACATTCGGTGGGAAAACAATCTTTTGAACACTTTCCAATCCAGTTAAACAGAAGCTGATATAATGTTGATCATGAAAGCTATATTAAAAACCTTTCCATTCTCCAATCCTATCAGTCATCCAGCACCTCTTGTCTATTTCTGGTGATGAATGTGGGGTCATCACCCCTATTACAAATTGTTAAGTCAGTACTTACAATACACTCAATAAGTGACTCATCGCTGTCATTGATATCGGTGCTATCCCAGATTTGAAGGTGCGCATTGACGTCATTGCCCACAATCAGGTTCTTTTCAACGGTTTTTGCCGCTCCTACCAGTGTTTTCAGAGCACTTGATGGAATCTCAGATAAGGACTATTGTACTACACTGAGGCGTCTGTAACTCCTGATTGCAAACTTGAAAGCCCTGAGCGAGGTACGCAAAACACTCCGAGACTTAGGAGGGTTTGTTTTTAGTATAACCAATACTACAGGGTGGCGCAATAGAACGTGCATATTGCATCGTCTTTTTTTGCGGGGTAGAAAAAGCGCGGGCGGGGGAGCGACTACATCGTTGGGTTGGCGGGCTCATGGAGTTTTAGTCGCCATGAATCACTTCGACGGGAAACGTCGCGCATTTTGCGTGCGTGCATTTTACGAGAACTCTCGTTCATATATTGCTACTAGGCGACTATATTGTGCTGAATATAGACTACGGCGAATTAGTGAAGCTCCGAGTGCTAATTCAATTAAAATATGGGTAAAGCGTTTTGAAGAGACCGGTTCAACATTTAAACCACAAGCAAATGGTCGCTCAATAACATCTAGGACCGAAGACAATGTTGAGAGAGTTATGGAGTCAGTACGAGGAAATCCACAAATGTCGACTCGCAAGAGATCGTCTGTCTTACAATTATCGCGACGAAGTTTGCAACGAATTTTAACATTGAATCTTGAACTGCATCCATATAAGCTGCAATTAACACAAGAATTGAAAGAGTCTGACTTCATAGCAAGGCTCGCATTTGCTAATGAAATGCTTAATCGATTTTCCAATTTTGACAATATCCTTTTCTCTGACGAGGCTCATTTCCTTATGAATGGGTTCGTAAACAGTCAAAATTGTCGTTACTGGAACAGTGGAAATCCCAAAATCAAACACGAGAAACCATTGCATAGTCCTAAAGTGACAGTATGGGCAGCAATCCCTGGCAGAGGAATAATTGGTCCTTTTTCTTCGAAAATGCGCGGGGCCAAAACGTCACGGTTAATACGGAATGCTATGTTGAGATGTTGGATGGATTTTTGGCTCCAGAAATTGAAAGTTCAAGAATAGTGAATTCCAGAACTTGGGTCCAACAAGATGGAGCTACCTGTCTCACATCAAATGACTCCATGGCGGTGGTGAAGCAGATGTTCCCTGGCAGACTGATTTCGAAAAGAGGTGATATCCCATGGCCCCTACGTAGTCCAGACTTGATGCCTCTTGACTTTTTTTGTGGGGATACCTCAAACACAAAGTCTACAGTAATAATCCAAGAAACATCGTTCAGCTCAAGGAGAATATCCGTGGTGAAATGGCAGCCATTACACCAGTATTACTAAGGAAAGTTTTCAATAATTTTCGTTTACGGTTAGAGGAGTGTCGTCGTAGAGAGGGTCACCATTTAGATGATGTTATTTTTAAGAAATAAACACCATTTATTACTCTACAATGCCTTAGATTTGTTTTAACCATACCTTTTGTATTTATTTATTAATCTATTTTTTAAATATGCACGTTCTATTGCGCCACCCTGTATAATTTACCATCAAATCCATGAGAAGAAGCTCCAGAGGAATGGAGAGACGCCCTTGTGGTGATTTATGATAAACTATGTATGCTATATAGGTCTTAGGTGAGCCGTAGGATTACCTCAGTGACCACATAGCAATTGGATAACCTTTGGTTGTATTACCTTTCCATAATAGAAAATTAATACTTAGCGCGACAAGGTTATTATCCTCAGTAGAGTGTTATCAAATATGTGGGATTTTTACTCAATTAGGCACAACGATTACGGTTATAAAATAAAAATGTGTTTATTTAAGAAAAATGCATATGAAAATGTGGTTATAAAAGTTAAAAATAGTGGAAAATGTATTGTAAATCGTCTAGGGCCAAAACTCGTCCATGCGTCTTTACTGGTGAACGATCGTCCATCAACTGAACTGGCTCTGTTCTTCAGAGTTTGCATAAATCCTTTTACTATTTGATGCATTCGTGTGACGTCATTCAATGTGGGATCCGACAAATATAAACAAAATTTATTTAAATATTAAATTCCATTAGGGAATATTTTACAGTCGCAGTATTTACTTAAAATAATTTATAATTTAATGTAAAAGTACAAAAAAGATTTGTGAAATTCAGAAACAATGCTTATTAATGAACTTTAAGAGCTTTAATATTTTACGTTAATTAATTGTAAAATCCTACTCATTAAATGTAGGATGATGTTGGTATTTTTTTCATTCTTAACATTTTATTTAAAAAAAAATAATTTTTAATTATTATTTTTATACCTTTACCTTGAAGAGTGAAGGTATCAATCGAAACGGCAAAAGTACCCATAGGTATCAAATAAACCCATTCTTCCTGGAATCATTCATACAAATTGACCGATTTTCCGAAGTTCAGTTTCCTCATCCTTAACATGCAAAAACTCACATTTTTGTCCGTTGATATTTTTTCATAGTTCCTGAAAAAATCTAAAAAAATTGCCCGAATAATTCCACTTGTTTCGATTCAAATTCAACCCATATATTATTGGCTTCATACCTTCCTATCGGTTGCACTAAATTTATACAACTTCGGCATACGTTGAGCGTTTGCCAAAGTATGGTCTCAGTAAGGAAACGGAGCACATTTCCGCACACATTCTGGTACCTTCCATACAAATTGACTGATTTTTTGATTTCTAATCAGTCATCTATAGTAGTCTATATTTGTATCTATTACATTACTTCATAATTCTCTACAATATCAGATGAAAATCGATAAAGTAGCCACGCATATTCTGGTACCTCCAATACATATAACGGATTTAACCCATATATTCTATATTCATATACTCGTACATAATCAGTTGTACTAAATTTGTTACACCCATTGGTGTAGATCCCATACAAATGGACTCATTTCTTGACATTTGATTTTACACTGTAATCCCTAACTCATAGTTTGAAGTGAAATTCTCATTAGATAAAGTCCGTTATATTAATTGCGTCACTAAGTTCTCGTTGTTTTTTTTTTATAAATATGCAACTTTATTATGCAAACATGTTTACAAATGGTTCATTGAAAATTTTGCCTATCGCTAGCTAATACTTTTCTCATCTTTCTAGCAAAGCTCGAATTCCGTTACGGTAAAATTGTTTATCTCTTGAGGCTGTCCACGATTCTAGCCATTTCTTGTGGTCGTCATATGAGTGGAACTGCTGGTCAGCCAGACCGTGTGTCATCGAACGGAATATGTAATAATCGGACGGCGCAATATCTGGAGAATATGGTGAGTGGGGTAAGGCTTCTCATTTCAGTGTTTCCAGATAGGCCACTTGAGGCCGAGCGTTGTTATGCTGAAGAATCAGTTTTTCGCGACTCTCAGCGTATTGTGGGCGTTTCTCGCACAGAGCTCGGCTCAATCGCATTAATTGAATTCGATACCGATCTCCAGTGATGGTTTCGTAATAAATAACACCGACCTGGTTCCGTAAATATCCGAACGAATGGTGTGACGTTTTTTCATTATCAAAGCCTTATATTTACCTTTCCTTGCAGATCACTACAATTAAAAAACCTCTTATCTATTATTATATTCTGAATACATGTCTTTTTTTTGCAATTGTCTCATACATTATTTAACGATCACATTAACATTCCTATCTTTGTACTACGTATTTCTAAATTATCCCCCAACATGATTTGCAAACGAGCTGCTCGATAAAAATCTATTAATCAGTTCGAACAAAAATTTCGGCCCATGAAAATCAATATTTCAATAATCATGACAGATAATTGTTTATAGTTTTGAGAGTTAAAGAAAAAAACGTGAAAAACGTAAATACGAACGGAGATTATACATATACTCCATGTGGGAATAAATTGATAAACCCCAAACTATAATTACGCTAGAAGTGGTTGCCAGCTCCAAGCAGTTACTTTACGTGTCGTTACAATAATGCACGATTAACACGGAAAATTACAAAAATGTATAAAATTTTTATTTGAAAATTTTATCTACAACCAATGCTAGCCACTCAATTTTTAAAAGACATTTCATGTAGGTATTGGCCATGACTACACTGTAAAAAGTTAAAGTTGTTGTCCAAGCGTTCAATCAAAGTTGGTTTGTGGAATGGACGAGTGCCATTATGTAATCCCACTAAAAATTAACGCAACGACAAATCGCATGGTATCATTATCCGCGTTGTTCGTTTGTAAGTCTATATATTGAAAAACCAGATAGCAATAAAATCATTCGATATATTTACAAACGTATTTATTACTCGATTTACACTACGTAACAATGTTTAACATGGGTCGAAATACACTTAAAATCTATATAACTGAGACTTTCAAACCGAAAGACAAAGTACTAAATATACTTAGATATATACAGAAGAACCGAATATCAAATCAGCCAAAAATTACTGCTTCAATTGCATAGCTTCCTTGTGACCTTTTTCAGCTGATCGCAGTTTATTGTCAAAATCATTGGCGATATCTTTATAGTATGGGCCCAATTCTTCGCGTACAGCATCGTACCACCTGGCGAGTCTATTCCGGTTGGTGAATGGATTGAAGCCAATGTGTTCTGCAACATATTGAACAAATCAGAAACATGAGTGTGTTTGATCAACAATTATGGATGAACAACTAACTTGGCTGATCAACTTCACATATGGCCATCAGATCAGCATATGAAATGGTATCGCCTATCATGAACTTCTTCGAGTGCAAGAACAGTTTTTCGAAATCGTTTAGGCTATGATTAAGTTGTTTGGCCGCCATATTTACCTAAACAGCGTAGAAGTACAAGTCAATATATCAATATATAGAAACGAAAGACGGAACATAAGCAAATCGACAAATAATTCAGATGTACACTAAATATGTAGCTATGCCAAGGTGCTTCCGCTACTTGATTAGCATGCGTTGAAGGAAGTCGCTAGTGTTATGGTTTTCCTATTGAGTCTTTGTTTTGGTACTCACTGAATTGTCGTTGGCTCGTGTTTTCTGCAAATATGGCACGAACCACTTTTGTTGGAAGTATTCCGTGCTAGCCAAGCCCATGTTGCGTTGACGCCATTCGAGGAACTCATCTACGCGGCTACGGCCCAAATTTTTACGCGGATACCAATGCTCTGGCACAAGTTTTTCACGGGACAAATGACGGAATATGGCAACACTTTCAGATAATTGGAAGCCATGATCAGTAATGGCTGGAATCTTTTTAAAACGGTTAACTTTATCACGATATTCACCAGTAAGATGTTCACCTGAAATTATTAAAAAAAAGGAAAGTTCACTATGTATGCCAAGACAAATTAAAATTGAGTGTTTTTTAATATCATGTAATTCGTATGTCACTAGCTGTGCAGAGAGAGTGCGTCCTTTAGTCTACTATCAACAGTCAAAAACGAGGAGTCCGCCCGATTCGAGATATAACTGGAAATCTATAAACGTTGACAGCGTTAACTGTCTCCGATTACCCACTGCAGACGTTGTAAGATGGCACATTCCATGGTTTCCTCAGATTTGTGATGATTTACTTTATAAGTTTTCTAGTTGTACCAACTACTACAGTACATTACTTTCGTCTTGTACAACCGTCTCACAAAAAAGAGTAATGTAGAATATAGGCTTTCGACACCAATGTGCACGCTTTCAATTTCTTTAAAAAAACTCAGAGGTCGCTTTACTTGAAGTAACTATTAATTCACGGCAAAATCGACCAATTTGTATCCAAGATGCCAGAGATAGGACGATAATTTACTCCATATAGAATTTTCATTGGGTTATTTATTTATTTATTCAGTCTACTGATATAAATCTTACAGACCAGCATACAAAACATTTTTATTAACACACATTAATTAAAAATCATTTGTAAATTTAATTTAAAAGGATTTTTATCTAAACGAAAAAAAAACTAATACGAGGTGTGTTCAAAAAATAAGGCGAATTTTCAAATTTCGCGGGCTACGTACAATCGACTTCAGAGTATTATTTTTTTTATGTTGACGGTTTTATCCATATAGCATGTTTAGTTTGTTTGTGAGAGGCATAAATAAGGCAAGTGTTTTGCGTGTTTGTTTTGTGCAAAAAATAGAATTAAGTGCTCAAAAACACTTGAAATGTTGGCAGTGTTGGCAAATGTGTTGAAAATCGTCGAACTCGTACAAAGTTTGAAACATCTTGTAATTGGTTCTTTATTCCCATATTTGTTTTGGTCGTTGAAAATTGGATTATATAAGGATTTTAGTACAACAGGGTCTCCAAAATCTTTAGTATTTCTTTTAACAAACTCCAGCGTAGCATATGCCTTAGACGTTATATACTCAATATGATTAACAGATTCCAGCAACAGCACTTTTATATATTCAGTACAAATTTGTTGGTACTACACCGCTCTTTTAAAGCTGAATGATGTATACTTTGCAACATCTGTATACAACTTTAAATCATTAGCAAAAAGAAGTGGTTAAAAATAATAATGGGTCTAAGGGTGTTCCTTGGGGAATACCCGATAATGCATTAATTAATAAACTTTTCAAAAATTTTAATAACTTACCATTTATACCGAATTGTAAAAGCTTATATAGTAAAATGCCATGATTTAATGAATCAAAAGCTTTAGCAAAATCTGTATATGGCATCTACCTGTAATATATTTTCTACAGAGGTTATGATTTTATTCGATCCAGAAAAAAAACAATGTTGGAAAGGAGGGATACCACTTGACGCATGATAGAGACCACAAAGCAATTTTTTCAAATGTCAAGAAATGTACCTTCATTCAAACACGCATAAAATAGGATTTGAATAGGGGTTACTATGATTTAACATAATAGAGGTTGTCCAAACAGGAACGCAAGATTTAAATGACTGATGCAGGAATTGAATTGTTTCTCTGGCTATATGACATGTGGGAGTGAGATTCTAAGTGCAAAAAGTATATTTTTCGACTGTAAAATATTAAAAATGTAATGATGCAATTTTGTACGGAATTGTTTGGTTAAGAGAAATTTATCATTGGTTTTTTGAAAAAAATAATTTTTTATCGCAAAATAATTACTTAAAAATGCTTGGGAGAAGTAAAGCGCAAAACGACTAAGATTTTAATGCAACTTGAGGGCCTGTAAATGCATATTTGTTGTTCGTTTAACTATTTTATGTCATGGTGTTCTAAAAATATTTTCTTTAAGAAAAAAAGACAACTGGATAGCATAAATAGTTTCGAAACTATTTAAATTTAAAAAAACCTAGAAATTTCAGTGTTCTAAGTTTTCCTTGGAAGAAAAAAAGGTTAGCTCCGGCGACCTCCATGCTCTGACTGCAATAAAATGAAGGAAGGGAGTATATTATTGCGATTTATAGAAAAAAATCCTTATAATATTTTATACTGCTGAACAAAGTTATAAATTTTATGAAAAAAGTCACAATAAGGCGCCAACCTCGTAAACAACATTTGGAGTTAGATGATGATGTAAAAGAAATGATAGATGAATAAGTAAATAAGTTTCCTTACACATGTAACTAATTATTTTATTTTAGGCAATCCTACTAAATATTTTTACGGAAAATAAGTCAGGCGGGTAGTGGATGAAATGGTTATTTTTTCTGAGTAATATAGGCGATGGGCGTGACCGATTTGGATGAAACTTTTCAAAATTTTTGTTTCCGTAGTACAGATGATCCATGCCAAGTTACAAAAATTTCTACCTAACAGAATAAAATGTATACGAAAATTTCATTTTGAGTTGTATGGGCGGTGGGCGGTGGGCATGGCCGATTTAGACGGAACTTTCCAAAAATTTTGTTTTCATAGTACAGATGATCCATGCCAAGTTACAAGAATTTCTACCCAACAGAAAAAAATGTATACGAAAATTTCATTTTTAGTTGTATGGGCGGTGGCCGATGGGCGTGGTCGATTTGGATGAAACTTTATATTTTTTCTACTCTACGTCATAAAACGCTCTATGCCGAATTTCAAGACTCTACGACAACTCCTTATATTTATTGCACAAAAATGTATGAAGCAATTCCACTGTGCGCCGTCTGTTCAAACCACATGCCCTCCACACTCATTTCTTCAATTCTAGGCACGAAAAAACTGGTTATCATTTCACGATACCGAACACCATTGACTGTTTGCGCTTGACATGCCTCATTTTCATAAAAAAAGGTCCAATGATTTCTCCAGCCCAAAGTCCACACCACACAGTTACACGTTGAGGATGCATTTGCTTCTCGTGAATCACTCGAGGATTTTCCTCTCCCAAATGCGACAATTCTGCCTATTGACGAAGCCATCAAGATGGAAATGGGCCTTGTCACTGAAGATTGTCTCTCCAATACCCAATTAACGAACTCCCTTCGCTGCCCATGGTCAGCTGGCTTCAGTTCCTGAGTCAATTGAACTTTGTATGAATGAAGACGCAAATCTTTCGTCAAAATTCGCTGCATAGTAGATTTGGAGACACCAATTTGCTGAGTTCGGTGTCGAATTGAGGTGGATGGAGTTTTAGCGACATCATCACGTACAGCTGCGACATTTTCGGTCGATCAACCTGGTCGATCTATTAATCTCTTTACAGTTGACTCTTTTGGAGCATTATTGTGACCCCAAATTGATCGCAATTTGCGAACTGTAGCCGCAAAACTTTCATCATTTTGGTAAAACAATTTCACAATGAGAATGCGTTGTTCTTTCGTGTAGTGCTTCATTTTTACTAACCTCGTACCATCTACTAGCAAACAATAACAATTGTTCAAATGTCAATAGAAAATTGTTGAAACTGAATCGGCAACAATATATTAAATGTGATTCAAGAAAAATGGGATTCATTTGTGTGGGAATTGATTCCTATTGTGGACGCACAAGTAAAGTTAAAGTTAAAAACAAATGTAGGACGGGCTTTCTCTTTAGGAGAACACATCAGTTTCAGACATTTTAAAAATATTGATGAAAGAAAGCGGGTCTTTCTGCACAGAAAATGCATTTTGTGAACGAAGTTGACATGTACGTATGCCTCTAGGTCTGATGAAAGTGTTTCTTATGTTGTTATTCAGGGCGGACAGCTTGACAATAGCATTTTCTGGACCAAAATAAATAAAATAGTTACATGTTTAGTGCCTACAAAAATAAATATTGACGTTAATATGTTTTTTAAGTATCGGAACTATAGAACACTATATAAGCTAGTAATAAAGGTATGTGAAAGTTTTTAAATGGAGTTATAGGAAATCGCAATGAATCACACAACAACTTTATAATAGCGTTATTCATACTAAATGTCTTTCTTATCCACCATTACTCCTGTCGGTTACTGAAGAGTATACGAATTTCACATAAGAAACTGTATGACTGTAAGATTACGTGAATAAAGACTTTTTGTGGGCTTGTCATAGAACTCCCACTGATTGTAGTGGACTGTTACATACGAATATGAGCTCTTATGTAGTCTTAGATTTAGTCTTGATAGATAGTCTTGTTGAGAAATATTGCTGCAGGTTATTAAAAAATGGAGAAGTCATGTTGACATAACATTGCACCAATTTTGCGGCAATAAAAAATAAGAACAATAGTAGGGACAAAAGTTCATGACTGATTTCTAGGCGGAAATATATACATCGTAACTGTTGTACAGTGGGAATTGTAGATGCGGTAAGTAGTAAGTAATATAACGTCATATGCAAATTATTCTTAAAACTTTTTTATTATGGTTTGTCTATGCGTGGCGCGATGATTAGAACACACAAACTGTGGCGTTTGTAGTCGTCATTAAACTACAATTCCCTTTGAGTAAATCTAAAAATTGAATGCGTGTAAGCTCATTGAACGAGAATCTCTCCACATCTTAATTAAAGGGATATAGAGAAGTTGGTTTTTGGTTTTGCGTATCAGTACTATTAATTATTTATTAATATTAATATTAGTATTACTTACAAAAAACTTCCGAAGACGCCTATCAAATAAAAATCATTGCCGTATGATATTAAATTTCATCCATGGCAAAAGTTTTTCTTTTATCGAATACTTAAAAATATACTATTTAAATATGAAAAATGTGCGACTAGAAGCCGATATGACGAATCAGTTTGTACGTTTTGTTTATGCTATATCACAAAGTAGTCTGTAATAAAGAAACCCAACTTTTGTTCAAATTAAAAGCGGGACCATGGCAGTCCCGATCTAAAGGGATTTGCCCACCTGCGAGCCGGCACTTTATTGGGATTACTGTTGAGTGTTGCAAAACAATAAATACATTTTCTTTAAAAGCTATGGGTCTAATTGATAAAAACGCACACTTGAGTTTGCGCTAATAGAAAATGCTGTCGTGTCAACAGTAGCGTATGAAGATGACCTTTTTCTTTTGTTACCTTATCAGTTAAAACATCGTATTAAGTCAAAGATTTTATTGACATCAAAAGTCGATTTCTAATCGTTACCTTTAATCGTAACAGATTGTAATCGACAACAAAACATACGATGTGACGTTCAATCTGCAGCAATTTATGTCTTCGATTTTAATTATTTCAATAGTATAATTTTTTTTATGGATTGTGAACTGTGAGTTAAAAACAAATGATGGAAACTATAAAACAATTATGTACTTAGACGTATACGAGTATAGCCGTGTACTTGCATTCTCAAAGTACATTTCCAAACATGTTTATATTTACGATACATGTTTGTATTGCGATATATATGTAAGTACCCATGAACGCAGCCTGAACAAATCTAAAATTACATGTCATCATTGTAAGCAGTTATAGATAGAGATTTCAAATTTAAAATAAATAAATGACGTACGAGGGTAGTATAATAACAACGTACATGAAGCTTGAAGTATATGAATCAAAGAATTCTTTTGAGTATAAACGTATTCACTAATAGCGTTAAAAAAAAACGAAAAATTGTAAATGCCGATCAGAAAAGGTACATTTTTGTTAGAAAACAAATACGAATGATAACATAAGGACGAATTATTTTTGGGAATTCTACAAATTAAAATTTACCGGCATTGTTCGTTTAGATTTATGAGAAATAAAGGATCAATTTACAATAATGAAAGTCGTCACTATGATCTTTTCCACTGGTTTAACACCCTCTGCAACATGAAGAATCGGTTTGCTGAAAAATTATGACGATTTTATCATGAAAAAATGATGCAGCAGTTACAAAATTCTTAAGGAAATAACGTTGAAAAATAAAAGTAAATTGAAAAATGTTAGTGTACTGTTGTAATGATCTATTAGGGTTTCAGTTTAATAAAAAGTTTACATTACTTCATTTCTGACACTGGTAAGAATCCCTTTATGTTTGAAGCGAATGGTTTGCAGTTATCCTAATTCGCTTGCTAAACTACGTAAAATTGATTTGAATTGAATTGATTCTTACTTATATATTCTCGTAGACGCATTGATGCAGTCATCCATTAGGTGTAAACAGTTTTATTAAAATGTTCATAGCACTTCATTCATGAAATTGATAAGAAACCGACCGTATATTCATACTTTCATAAAGCTGTAGTTACAGATACTTAAATAGCTACTTAGTTGCACTCACATGGTGTGACAATTTGATATAGCTACAAAAATTTGTTTTTTTTTACGTCTGAAAACCCGTTTTAATCAGTATTGTTCAAAACTCTGCCTGAGTGTTTTAAATAGTATAAAAAATGGATGCAAAATGAAGATGACGACTTATTATTGTATTATTATTATAATATATACTATATATTATAATATATAATATTATTATATATTATTGACGATGTAATACTTATTATTGACGCACACTTAATAATATATGCATATTTAAGCAGGTTGTGAAGGTCGTCCAAAATCGATTGTTGTGCCACAAAATATCGATGCTGTGCTAGAACTGATGGTGCACCATCATTATGTGACTTATCGTGATAATCTTCAGATTGGATATGGCATAATTTTGGTGAAAAATAGAATTTACAAGACCGTGATTGACGACGAATCCAAACATTCAAAACCGAATGGATCAAATGTAATAAAAATTTATTCGAGGAAAACCGGACACATCGCTACTTTGTCATTAGAGCGACGTAAAAAATCAATTCGAAAAGCTGAGTCAAGTTATTCGCCAGAGCTTCAACAGTTTGATTCAATCAATTGGCTATTTAAAACTCAAAATTTAGGGCCGAAGAGTGATCTCTTTTTATTCTCACATATTACAAAATAAAATGCGTGCACTCAAAAAAAAAATGCGCGTACTAAATTTGGGTTGAAAACATATTCCTACAAGTATACTAAATCTACTCAATACTAGTAAATTTTCGTACAAGCCAGTCAAACTATTTATATATACAACTAGCCGACCCGGCAAACGTTGATTTGCCTTCAAATTTTATTTTTATTGGAAATGTTTCATGCCAATCGGTCTATTATAATAAGAAACGCCTATATTTGCAGAAGAACTTAAAATATGTTCACTCAACCGAAATACAAAATTCTGTTTAAATACCGTTAGCAGGAGCAGAAATAATTGCTTTTTAATTTGTGGTTTGTATAGGAGGTACCACTCCCCATTGTCCAATCCCGCCCATATTTGCAGTAGCACTTAAGATATGTACACCAAACCTACGCACCAAATTTTGTTCAAATACCGTAAACAGGAGCAGAAATAATTGATTTTTAATTTTTTGTTTGTATGGGAGGTACCACGCCCCTTTGTCCAATTGGACCGAATTGTAAATCTAAACCATCCCGGGCACCACCCAGACGCATATACAAAAATTTATGCAAAGCGGTCCAGCCGTTCTGGAGTTTTAAGCATCGGAACAAACCACGATTCATTTTTATATATATAGAGATTTGGAAGAAAAATAAAAAATAAAAAAATTTCAATGAGGTGACTTGCATATACTTTTACTCAATATCGTTTTGCGTTGATGCAAAAGTGCGCGGAGTTCCAGAAGGGACGTTATAGATCAGTAGATCCTTTTCAACAATTGCAATAAAAGATGCATAATTATAACAACTGAGCTTAGTTGTTATAATTTATAATTATAAGTTACTGTCCTTCGATTAGGATTGATTTTTGTACAAATCGATTAATTTGTATGGGAGTTTAAAAAACGTCTGATGCTTGTTAAACCAGCCGGAATTTCGTACAATAGATTAAAAGATATGAACCTAAGAAAATAAGGGCTAAATTAGGTAATTTGTAGGGAGGTTCCAAAAACTGCGGAATTATACGTCCGATTTGTTTGCGATTAACCGAGTATTACAATTTAATCTAATCAACAATAATTTGAGAAACTGCAGTCTACGAACGAGTGTTTACAGGGGAAAATTACATTTTAATAAATAGAATAATTTGTAATGGCAGATACCCTAATGGGAATAGCAATGCAGTCTGCTTTGGTTACAATTTGGCTGAATTGTGTTCAACTGTACGAAACATACGACGCTAAGAATCTATGGGTTAAAACGGTCATTTGTATGGGAGAAGGAGCATGGCTCATCGCTACTACAGTCTACTAACTTGGAGTTATAGGGAAAAATCTACTTTCAGAAAATCGATCGGTTTATGTGGGAGGTACTAGAAGGGGTGTGACAATACAGTCCAATTTCAACACATACTTTAGCAAGCCCTTAAATTTTACTAAATTTTCTGTAACTCTTTTATCCAGTTATCAACATAAGAATAAATCGGTAATTTGTATGAGAGATACGACGAAGGACATAACTAATCAATCGGTTTTTTTCAAATTTTACCAAGCATGATACTATAATACTATAGGCAGAAATTTTGACTACTACTGTTTACCAGTAAGGAGTTATACGGGAAAATACGGGACGTACTGGAAGGGTCGTAGTTAATTCGTTTATTTTGCTAACTTTTCCAAGCGTTATGGAACGCTGTAGAACGCTACAATATGCAAAGATTTAATGTCTATTTGAGATTCTAATTGAAAATTTGTATGATAGGTACCAAAAGGATTGGGCAGATGCAGGTTAAGTTTTAACAAAATTTAAGGCAGTTGTCGTTTCTGTCTACCAGACAACCAGCCAAACGGACACACATCGCACACTACATTTAGAAAGTTATAAAATGCATGTGGCTAAAAGATTCTGGGTACCTTAGGCGCTTCCTTCACGTTGTTGCCATTAGAGAGAATGAGGAATATCGTCTGAATTTCAAATATATTTTGAATACACATCTGTGGTTTTCTAAAGTAACTGGTTAGGAGAAAAACAATTCTTTGGGAGAGTGAAACTACGTTATTATTTTTAATTAGGAGCTTATTTAGATGTTAAAGTTATAAATAAAATATAACATATCATTTTGTGCAACAAATTAAAAGTACAAGATCATACAGAAGTATTACAAATATTTTTGACATTGTATTTAGCCGTTTAAAAATGTATTCGAAAATGACTACTTAAATGATGACTAAGAAATAAATTAATGCTGCATATTTATTAAATACAAAATTAATTTTGTTAAAATGAAATTATGAGAAAGCATGAGGCAATAGCACACGTCTCTTCTATGTTTCTATGTTTCTAGATTATAGTTAACAAAAAATCAGTATTTAGACATAATCGGAGCAAGAATTCCTGTACCCCTCATGGATACTGACGAAGATTTTAATCCGCTAATATTATAATCCGCTAATAAATGACCTGCTTTGGACCGCATTTCACACGAATTGATAGATTTGGAGTCTCCACTTTTGTATTTAAATTAAAATTAAAAAAAGCATATGATCCTGTACGAGTATGCACATGTTTTTACATATGTAAAGTCAGAGTTCTATACTTTTCAAAAGTATCGCCAAATACTAGAAACACTAAAGATGATAAATTGCGCAGAATATGAATTTGACTCTAAATTCATTTATTTCCTTTTTGGGAAACTAAATTAGAAAACAGAGCATGTTAGCCAATTGGTTGCACTATTTTAGCGTTAAATTTAAATATTAATAACGAAATTGGTACATAAATGTATGTGGGATACCTGCTGATTTGTTTTTAGAATTGTTCCAAAATAAATATTGTTTAAAATGTTTAACACATTATTGACTTTGTAGAAAATCGTAAGCATTCCTCTTAGTTACGGAATATTATTAAAAAGCTCAAAACTAACGAGCAACTTAGCTAAGGCATTGATTAGCAGGAAAACATACCATCGTTCTAATATCTTGGCGAATAGACAGCATTAAGTTCAGTATAACGGAATTTTCAAAAGTATCTAACATGTTTTTGTATAGCAGATTGTAGATTTAAGCCTAAGTCTTGCATCAGAATGCGGTTTACAATATAAACAAAGTTTCACTGTAAGTTCAAAGAACTACTTGATTTCAAGATATAAGATTAACGTACGACTTCAAGGTGAACATACTATACCAGTATTCTACACAAATGTAATACATATTTATAAATTTACATATCTTATAGGTACATAGAGCGTGTAACGCAAGTGCAAATGTACACCATATGAAACATTGTGTACTCGTATAACGATTTCCGAATCAGAGCAACACTCAAATACATACATACATATATGAAGCGTGACATGGAAATCATGTCTTAGGAGGCATGGCAATAGTTCTTGTAATCTAACTAGCAAATTGCCTCATTCTTTTCAAATATCACGAGCTGATGCGGCGAATAAAAGCCTTGCACCCCTAAGCTCGCAAGAGGGACAGCATAGGAAGCTATTTTAAATGAAATTGAATTCATAGTGCGCTTTATGGTTATGTTACTACATTTTTTATGCTGCCATCTACAGGAATTCTTTCTGCATTCCATGCATACGAATGAAGTCTATATGTAATGAATAATGGAAAAATTTCGTACATCTCTCTCTTTTAATCAGTTCATTACATAACTTTCATACTAATCTTTCATTTTAAAAATGCTATTAAGCCAATTGACTCTTTCTAGGTCGTTTAAGTTTCGCCGTACATACATATATGCAAGATAATTTGCTACAAGGAATTTATCATAACATCAATACATTAACACACATGTTCGTAACCATTGATACATTTTCCCTAATCCTCAGTTCTGATAGAAGATGCGAATAATTGCATTTCAATAAGAATTGTAATAATTAATGACCTTACAGAAATTGACTTTTTCAAATACTTCCATTATGGACCCAACTATTCACAAGAAATGTTCAATAAACTGTAAAATGTATATATTTTTTATTTTTACCATTCTTTCAATTTTGCAGATATAAGAGCGTTTGTTCAAAAGTATTCACACATTTCGTATATTTTTCACTCACAAGAAGAGCACAAGAATTTTAATTTCAAATACTCATATTGAAGCAGCCACTCTCCCATACAACACTTGCATAAAGTCAAATAGTACAGGTTTGATTTGGCTGATGAAGTCGGAAACATTGTTAGGTTGAGAAGCCAACTCCATCCCTCCACTTCCAACTTAACTTTTTCTCGCCAAATTTTGATTTTTCTGCTTAGCAGGTAAAAAATGTGGTTTTAATTTGTTTAATTTAATTTGGTTTTTTTTTCGCTAAATATATTATTGTCACTTATTTCAACTTAAAAAGACAAGAAAACCTTAAAACAATTTCAATTTTTTCATTTCTGGGCAACATTATAAAGTAACAATCGGATTGTGAATGCAGGTTAGGTTAAAATCTTAACGTTGATCTCTCTTGGATATACATATATATTCGAATCGTTTATAAAGTTGGCCACAATAAACTCATTAGAAAAAATACATTTTTTTTAATTTAATTATTTGTTTTTTTTTTGCTGTACTAAATAAAATAGTTTATATTTTTATTTCTCAGATTACTGACGCACTGGGGGAAATACATCAAACGTGATATTTATTATGGAATCGAACAAAAATTTAACAATTTTTTATAAATTTTAGTTTATTAGTTTTGCAACCGCTTAAAATTCTTACATATGTATAAGTTGCCGTGCCTCAAAAATATTTCTTATTTGAATTATAGCAATGTTTAATGTTTTCTAGTAATGTTTTCCTCTCGCCTATTTATTATTGATTTTGAAAATTATTTTGGACAGGTTAACTTTAACTTTGATCGAGAATATTTAAATCAATCAGAGGATTTTCATACAAACTATATTACAAATTAATGTAATTCAGTGATAGGAGAAAAAATTGTGAATGGATTCAGAACATAATTCATGGCATTTTTGTGAATTTAAATGTAAAATCATTTTAGAAAAATTAGAATTAGAATATTATTCGGACCTTTGATGTATTAACCGGAGCAAACAATAAAATTTTGTTCTAAACTGATTGGATCCACCATCAAAAAATGGGCAAGTGATGTTAACTTAACGATTATCTCTTTTTTAAAATTTTCATGAATTCATAAATAGAATTCCCTTTTAAATATTAATCTAATGCAGTAAAAATTATAAATGTACATGAATATTTCCCCTGAAAGGTTTCATATTACAAAAGGGAACACAAATCAATAAATGTACTGTAGTTCAATCTACATCGATTTTCTTCACAAGTAGGTTAGATTATTTTGGATTGTTTAAACATATTTTAGCTTTTTCCGCTAAAAGTTTAGCTTTTTCCAAAATTAAGTTCTACCACTACTACACATAACTAAAAATTAAAATAGTCCAACTTTTTAAGAAATTTTTGTTTATTGATACTATTGCTGAAGTTTGTATTATTAAAAATTTTAATATCACCTCATTATGAGCGCTAACCAACCAAAGCCAAGCTAAACATGTTAATGAGACTTTATTAATAAACTGGGGTTTGTAGTTCTAATGCCACAGACTATAATTAATAGGACGACACAGCAACGCTATCATCCCATACCCTAAAATAGTCCAGTATTTACTTATTTAAGAATCTTCTTATTCCCTGGTATGTATCTTCAGCCATATACTCAAATACATTTGTGTGGTCCTGTTATACACATCGCAATTGGTCCGGGCAGTCGAGCTTCTCGATCTGTGGCGTTCAGAGTCATGGTTAAACTGTAGCTCCCGTCGAGTGAGCCTAAAAATAGAATGCGTGTAAGCTCACTGAATGTGAGAAGCTTTCCCATATCTCATTCATTGGATGTAGGGGAATTTGTTTATTATATATACATATAGACGGCATATTTGCATTGGCACAATATCTAAAGGTTAATTAAATAAATTTTTTAGCTGAAATTTTTTGTTTATTTTTTGTTTATGACTTTGTGCAAAGTTATATCAAATTGTGATACAAACCGTGGAAGCTATAAAAAAAGATTAGGTATTGCATTCATATGGAGGTTAAAACATAGGACCTGCATCGCCCATTTTCAATAATGCTTACTTTTGACCCTGCCAATGTATATGTGAAAAGCTTAATCGAAGTCTGACAAAAGTAAATGGATATATGAAATAACAGCCAAATAGAATATGGAATAAAATCCAATGAAATAACTCCCAAAAAAGTAAAAACAAAGGGGAAAAAGGCCAAAAAAAAATGAAATGGCGTACAAAAGCAAAAAATTAAATAGTACAAAAAATAACATTAGCTAAATTTAAGTGCAGCAGGAAAAAACGCAATGAAAAAAACCAGAACACTGCTTTGTTATGTTAGAAATTTAAACAAATATAAATCTATTGAAGTTACCATTAAATCCTATACTTTGGAAATAATTGGTTTCAAAATGTCACAAGAAAATAATAAAAAATAACATTATAGAATGAATCTCTTTCTGCGAAGTGTTTTTTTCAATAACGTTTTTCAGTAAATAGAAAGAGTGGAAATACTCGTATAAACGAGTACTTCAATACGAATTTGTACCTGTAACGCCAAAGTTTATTATTTTGAAGTAACAACTGTATAAAAAAATTAAATTGAGAAATTAATTATATGTATCTTCAAGGTAGAGCGAGAGGAAGACATTTTTTAAAAGAAAAATACAGTAAACAAAAATTAGGGAATTAAAAAGGAAAAACATGGAGACAATCTTTTTTGAAAATTGGTTTTTTTAAGTAAGTTTTTTGGGGCTATAGTTGCTTTACTAAGTACAAAATGACACACAAAGAATCGGTCGTAATTCTACATTGATTAATTTCTCGTAATTTAATTTCAAATCAGAATCGTCTACGAGTATTCACAGCCATGGGAAAATGTATAAAATAAAATTTGGCGTTCAAACCTGAGCACGTTTGAACAATTATTGTTTCAAATTAAGATAAAGGACTGCTATAAGCTCTAAGGCAAATTATGTTATCCTACTCAAAATGCAGGGCTAATCGAGCTTATAAATTGTAAATTGTGAGAAAAGAGTGTTTTTTGCCAGATCCAAAATTATGATTAGGAGATGAACCCAAGGATACACCCCACGAAAAAATAAACGTTATCAAGGTTTCAGCAGACCCGTGCAGACATAAATGCAATATTTTGAGATTTAACGTCAATTGTAAACCAGAGTTCGGGGAAAAATGTAAGCATATTTGACTTAAATAAAGTATTTATCATAACTTTTGTATGTGAGGTACCTCATAATAATATGAATATTAAAGAACAAAATGTTATCAATTTCCAAATTGTACGTAAATCCAACGTATGAATTCAAAATTAAAGGTGTAAAATATAAATAATAAATATATATATATGTAAATAAAAAATTAATATAAATTAGCACAATATCCGCCGTTGATGGTTTTTTCCTTTCTAAAGATAATCAATAAAAATAATCCCGTGCGCATCCCAACAGTCGTCATAATCTTGCTTCGTCTTTTTTGGACACGATTTTCCCATTCCAGTCCACTGCTTCAACTGTTTCTTTGTCTCAGGTGTGAAATTGTGGACCCATGTCTCACCCATTGTTATAAATCGGAAAAAATTCGGCTTCATTGTTGCGCAGCATCGCCAAACAAAACAAAACGTCGTGAAACGTCTACACGACGTTGTTTTTGCATTATTGAAAGCAAGCGCGGCACCCATCTTGCGCACAGCTTTCTTATCTTCAAATCTTTGGTCAATATACGATGTATAGCACTTTTAGAAATGCCTGTCATTTCAGCTAGCTCACGTACCTTCAGCCGACGACCATCCAATACCATTTTGTGGATTTTCTTAACCGTGCCTTGCGTGGACACCTCGATTTGTCGACCACTACGGTGTTCGTTTTGGCAACTCGTATTGTCGTTTAAACGACACCCAACTCTGCTGCAGTTGTAAACGAAGGAACAGACTCCCCCAAAGTAGAATCTGGCATGGCTTTAATATTGGTTGGACTGTTACCTTCCAAATGGAAATATAGATATGCATTATGTTGACCAATTTTTTTCCGTGTTTACAAATTTGCTGAGATTGTTTACTTTTGATGGCTCAAATAAAAATACCAACGATCATGGCGCATTGAAACTTCATACATTTAGAGTTCATACATAGGGTTGCCACTCTTCATCAAACTACTGGCACCATCTATACGTCAATTCGGCTGGTTTTGGGACCGCCCTCGTATTAATATAATAACAAATGCACATCGACAGAAACTTGGAGATTAATTTAGTTTTTGGTCACTGTTCATCTCAAATAAACCTAGAAAGTACTGGGTTTTTCGAGTCTTTGAAAAGAGAAGCCGTTTTTTAATTGCTCAAGTATTTGTTAAGTAGAAAAGTAATGGTCGAAATCTTTAGAATGATATCTGGGATGAAATCACAATAATGTTCCATTCAAAATAGCAGCCAGACTAGTTTACACTATCCACGCCAGCCTACCACGCAAATCCAATGTTTGGAGTGCTGAAGTATTCAATGCTCTTACTACTCTAGTAGTTTTTGTTTTGCTTTTAAGTTCAATTTCGATTTTATTTGTAAGCCGGTTTAGATCAAACTCTGATTAACAAGTTTCGGTATTGACAACTTTACAAAGCACACACTTGTACACCTGTGTGTATTCACACAAAGAAGCAGTAAAAACTGAGTTACGATACAGCCTTGTCTGTGGATATTATAACGACTAATTTATTGTGGGTTCATGTTTGACACCAATACTGGTTTATTCAGAGACATGGTACATGTAAACATTAGGGTGGATCGCGGCTTATAAAAAATCAGTTTCCAGTCACCACCTTCAATTAAATTTTGATTGTTTCATGGCGATTTATAAAATATTTCGCATCTTAAGTCGTTCGACAACTATCAATTGAAATTGAGCAACTTCGATATGAAATTGGAACCAAATTCCAAATGAAAAAAATTTCCATACATATGGAAAAATTTCAAATGAAATAAATTTGAATTAAGAATAACAGTAATTTAACCAATTACGAAACTTGTAAGATGCAAAGAGATACTTCACATACTTCAAAATTAAATTATTGAAAAAATAAAATACATGATCAAAGTCAAGATTCATTTCTCGTAGTCCTATTGTAAAATTTGTATTGATAACCAAAAACGATAAAAAAATGATCAAAAAACATAATGTTATATAAAGTATAGTACAATAACTTTATCTGTTAACGTCCATTAACAATCTTTCATACTCCTCTGTGCAAGTACATACAGGCAGGGAAGGGAAGCACATAAAAAAGGGAAATATACTTTCAAGTATGTGAAATGTTACATGGAAACCGAGGAACGTTGATACGTTTTTTTATTTTTTGTATAAATGTTTTTTCTACATTTGTTCAAAAAATTCTTTATTTTTATGAAATTTAAACATATGTAATTGAGTTTAAATGATTTTGACGCTCAGTGACGCATGTACGGTATCGTTATTCAATGCAGTATGACCTACTGCTTGTCCAAATGAATTGATTTTTTAAAAACCTCGGCGTCTGCAACAATTTTATAAAGAAAAAAATTGGTGCAATAAAATCAATAGGTATTAGGGAAAATCTTAAAATGAGCTTGTTGTTGCTTCACTGCAACTCTGCCATCTTATAAGAAACAACATAGAACCGAAACGGATTCTCTTTAAGCATAGTTCTGGAAAGAAGAACCTTTTCTACGTCTTTAAGTAGTATTTTGGAGGAACGTTTATGAGCCAAACCGTATCTGAGCTTAAAAACAACTCGCTACATTGATCGAGTGAGCTAAACGTCACCGTTGAAGAGTTATTTAACCAATTTCGAAACACGGTCGATAGAGATGCACGATTCAATTCCTCGCTGGGACAAATAGCTAAATATTTGAATACCTAAATATTTGAGAATGCTCGTATGGAGTTCAGATTTACTTCTTTTCGTTGTAAAGACTGACTTTTAGTAGCATTTTCGAATGGATCTAAATCACAAATGGCTTTATTCAGGAATGAAATATTTGAAACATTATTGAATAATTTTCCAGGTTTTGTTTTTTGCGGTACGTTGTAATCCATCTTAAATATGTTTTAAGCTGAGTCGTCCTCCACACAAGAAAAACAATTTACTGTCGTCGATATATTTAGTCTCTATATTGAATAGATTATAAACAGTGTTGCCAGAACTTTATAACGAAAAAAAGCCAAACTTTTCGCGGTAAAATGCTTAAACAAGTTGAAAAACACCCAGAAAAATTCTATCTTTGTTTTAAAGAAAATTGATGTATTATACTTTGAGCAGAGGTATATAAATTTTTATTGCAATTTTTTTATTGCGTTGGAACTTAGCAAATTTACTTATACTGAAAGTTCTTGCGGTATAAGATATATATGTATATTTAAAACTCAATTTGATTCAAGAATTCATAATCTACAAACAAGTTTCCTTTTTTGCCATTAGATCTAATTAGCTTAGGATAGAATTGTAAACATTATTATTTGCTACTAGAATGTCCAAACCGATAAAGCAATTTTTATAGTCAAGGCCGTCTTTTCTAAAGTGTAACTTTTCGTTAACAGGTTTTTTTACTTCGGTTATATATATTTAAAGATCCGAATAACATTTTAATATTCATCAAAATAACAAAAATTATATTCTGATACGTTTCAAATAATAAAATGTGTACTTATATACAATATTTTTTACCACTCGAAACAAACAGTAATATTGCTTTGTGTGGAAAGTGCGCCATTGATTTGAATATTATTATTATGTTATATTGTATTTAACAGACCAGTCCACGTCTGACCCGATAAGTTGACATTTTTTCGGTTTTTTTACACTAATCGATTTTAGTCATGGGGATAAACGTAATGTTATAACTTGTCAAAAACTGTTGGCCTATTTCACGATTCTATCATAAACATTAATGTTGGATAAATTTCCTTCATAATATCAAGTAGTGAGAAGGTCCGTTTTACTTACTTTAAAGGTACTATAATGGGTCTTTTTACATTTTTGAATATATTTTTCTTCATTTAACATCAAAATTCGACGATATTTCGTATGGAGGCTTTGAAATATTCATTTTTCTATACAAAAACTTCAATGTTTCAAGTTTTCGCTTGAATAACTTATAGTTTTCTACTTTGTAAAAATTTCTCTAAGATACTTTACAGCAAAATAAAACGGTGTTTGACCTAAATCAAGCACAATGGCTCGGAAACTGGGGTTCTGAGATTCTTTAATTCCTCCGCAGAGCCATTATTTTTGACTTTCCTTATACTGAAAAAATTTCAATAAAAAGAGCAAAAAAATTTAACCAATTTATGAAAAAAGCCCGAAAAAGGCTTAATGGTGAATCCAATTTTTACCCGCTGAATAGGTTGCAAAAAGCTAAACCTAGCGGGAGATATTGGCATGCTATATAAATAAACAAATAAATAAAATTCCAAGTACTATATGGTCGATTTTGCGATATCGGTCTACCTAGCTTTTCGGCGGCCTTCTGGTATCTCCCCTTCGAATTGGCCGAATTGCAGAAATTTAGTTTTCCTCTGCAACTCCACATTCGTAGGAAAACTGGAAAAAACTTAAATTTTTGTCCACTGCATTTGTTTATAGCTTGACAGAATTGTGAAAAATCGACCGACTGATCACGCCGCTGCTGGTTCCTCCTATACAAACGGCCGCTTTAGCCCATATATTCTTAGAAAGATATCTATTGCATGGTTGCAATTTGATTGAACCTTTGCCAAAGTAAGGTGTCCAATCAAAATAGACAGCGTTGCCACAACTCTTCTAGAATCTCTCACTCATACATATTAGCGGATTTTCTGCCATTCAATCATTCCTCTGCAGTTTCTACTTAATGAGTTGTAGTAGTCTAGATTTTTTCCCGTTACATTGTTTTATAATCCTCTATAAAATTAGAGAGAAATTGATCAAATAGCCACGCTCCTCCTGGTACGTCCTAATGTCAATTATATTACGTTATACAGCTGAGTTAAATGTAGAAAAATTATTTTCCACACAAATAACGTAATTTAACTTATATATATATTTATATGTTCGGACGTTTCATTCAGTTGCGCTGTTTTCCGTACAATTGAGCATGCATCAAGCATTTAGTACTAGTATTTAGTACCCACACATCAAATTTGCCGATTAAGCAAAAATCAAAATCATCACTTCAGAAAAATTTCCATTTCGCTCTTTTATTGTACTTTAATTCAGAGTATTTTTTGATAAGAATCCATCTATTAACCACGCCCTTTCTGACACCACTCAGGCTTTTGCAGCAACGCAAAAGGACGTGGGGGTATACGTGAATCAGTTTATCTGTTTGTTATATGCCATGTTGGAATGATAACCAGGTACCAAAATCTTCAAAGGATATCTTACATTCAGTGATCGGACAAACAATGTTGGTGTTTGAACAATTTTATGAGGAATCCCTTGAACAAAATTAAAAAATTATTTTGTAAATTCTCTTAAGGTCCACATAAACAACAACAATTTTTGGGCAAATAGTTTAATAGTTACATCCGAAAAGCAAGACTCTTACCATTCATTACTTTTATAAGCGTTTACCACATGAACGATTTTTTTTCAGAAATGAAATATATTGTAAAATATCATTAAACGATCATGATTTGATTTTTAGATATTGTTTTCGCAAACCACCTTAAACATTTAATATATTTTTAATTTTATTTAAATTTATTTTATGAGTTGTGTCGATACTATAAGGTTTACAAATATATGAAATACCAGAGAAAGCTCCAATTTGACGAAAATGTAAATATAATATAATATACTGCAGTTAAGTTTTAAAATTTTTAAGATTTAGGCGACTCTTTGCTAATGTAAGTCATAAAAAAATCTGTGAATCGAAATTGAAAATTTAAGTTTAGTGATAACTGAGTAGATACATAAAGTCAAATCGCACTGTATATGCCTGGGAACACTGTTCAATTGTAATTTAATTGCAAATATAATTTTGCATTCTATCAGCATATAAATCGCTAGTTTTCAGGCGAGTATTATTTATTTCAGCCATTATTTGTGACTTCGTATGAGAGTCATCATGTGCATTAAGTAATTAGCATTGCTGTGCGAAAATCTCGAACTGTGATAATTCTGGAGCAAAATATTATTTTTGTTTTGTTCTCATCTGAGAATGTTTAATTATTCAATAATAACCGCAGAGGTTCTGCGCTTACTTCAATGTTCAACAATCAAGGTGCCCAAAATAATTTTAGCAATTTTACCAGGGTTCTCAAAGTTACTAGAATACAACATCAGTTTAATGTTCCATGACACTAAATTAGCTAAATATTATATTGTAGAGAACAGTACGATGCCCTACGTCAAAATTAGCCTTTGTTTTTTATATAAAAAAAGTGATGGCGATCCGCTTAAAGCAACTGTTTTGTGATCAGCGACTAACGTAGATTTATCTTAAGCGGCAGTTTAATGTGTGTGGAAATGCTCAGCATTAAAAGCATTTACTTTTATGCACTATAAATTTTTTACGATTTGCGGATAAAATTCAACGAGAAAAGTCGAAATCAAACTGTAATTTTCCCGGGAATTCTTGCTTCGTTAGTTAAGACATTTCTTCGTGGCATAACCTTTCGCAAAAGACTTTTAAATTTGGTTTTGGAATAACTGCTTCAGATTGAACATGAAGTTCATTTGCCGAAACCGGCTGATCGGAATAGAATGCTATATTAATGATTAAAAATTGGAGTTTTTATTATACGAATGCATATTTTCTTTTCATAAATAATACGGGCCTCAATCAAAATAATTTTTTAAAGATTTAAAGAACTTTTTTACTATAAAAATTTTATTATTTATTTTAAGTCTTCAATATTTGTAAATACGGTCATATGAATCTTGTTTTATTCGAAAATAGAAGACCTATGAAAGTTATAAATTTTGGACAAATTTTCTTGATCACCTTCATATTACTGGTTCGGATGCATTTATTTGACAGAAGGTTAGGATTATCTACAGAAAATTGATTAAAAAATTAATATGAAATCTGATTATATGTAAACAGCTCAAACAATAAAAACATTAACTTGCTTTATACGTGCACCTGCTGCAAAATAACGAACCATATCCTAGAATGTTTCTCATAATAGATAGATGGGGGTTGATAGCGGGTGAATCATACTTAAAGCTGATAATATACTCTAAACACTTGTGCCAGTATGAAACAAGTGCCACAAACGTTTCTATCTAATGTTTGTGGCACTTGTTTCATACTGATGACAACTCCCATTTGTCAATGGGGGTTTCATTAAGAAAAAGGCAGAGGCAACTTAGGCAGCTGTCATCGGACAGACGTCAAATTTGGTATGAATACTATTTAACGGTGAACATATTTTTAAGCGTATAAGTTAAATAAATCCTGGAATTTGATTATGAAAGTTTATGTGCATCTATAAAATTAAAACTGACTGAGACAGAGAACGTCCGCATTCAACAATATGATGTTCATTCCGAGAACAATGAATTTATTGCGCACCCTATTTTCAAGCGGCCATCAACATAGTTCGATCTAACATCTTTAAAATTCTTTCATTAGCAAGGTGCCAAAAAGATACCAAAGAGAATGTTTATGCGTATGATTCGCAGACTATTTCATTAGGCCAACATACACACAATCTTGTGCGCAATAGCGATTAATAATTTTCAGAAAACCCAAAAGCTTAGAGAGCAAACATTTTAGAGTGCGGGCAAATGACCTGTATTTATAATTGATTCAGCTAAGCCAGTGTTATAAAACAAGAACATCCACTTGCGTCTTAGTTCTATATATGTACCTATACAATATAATCAGATTTACGAATAGGCATTCTACATGCTCTGCTATTATTCGGTTATAAACGAGTTAATTTGTTCACAGTTCGTACTTTAAATTTATACTAATTTTGGAGCGGCATATCTTTACATTTGTTTTATAAATCATATTGCAAGTAGTATATATATGTGTAATTGTACGAATGAGCTGATGGGAATACTAAGTGAAAATCATAAGGTGCGTTTCATATTTATAGGACCAAACATAAATTTTCTTTATTTGTGTAACGGTACGTTTTATAATTTGTCGGTCATTGAGGTTAGAAAATATATTAGATCCATAAGCGTCAGGATCTCGCAAAAAATTTTTGAATGAAACTATAGCTTCTGTCCAGTTGCACCCAACTTCTCTTCTAAACGATTATTATAACTATTTCGTATTTTGTCCAATTTTTTCCTTTTACCACTTCTTCAGAAAAATAATAATGATCTTATCGCTTGCACCTTTAAAAGCTCACTAACTGAACGTGGCATTATAATTGTGAAACACGCTAAAAAACAGAATTATCACAAAAACAAAAGCACCGTTATCTGCACAAATCCCAAAGTTTGTGTGCATGGTTGTTTCGTCCAAACAAGTATTTTGATAGAATATCATAACAACAAAAAATGTACCGTTACTCAAATAAAGCAAATTTATGAGTAGCTCTACAAAAATGAAACGCAGCTTATAAATGATAATTTCGTATGTTATTAAACTCACATGTGAATGTAGAGGGGAATTAGCATCTTAAACTAATGTGAGCGGCACACCACGTAAAAATTGTAATATTTATTACAGCTTCGTCTCGAATTCAGATATAGATTCGTAAATAGCGAAAGAAATATATATTCTCCCACACTAATATAGTATGTTCTAATAAACTCTCTCAAGTACTACAACTTAACGTCCGTAATCCTGATCTTCCTGAAACACAGTGGCTTTTCTATGAAATTTACTGCAACAGCTCTACCTGGGTATGAAAAACCATGATCATACAATACTTTCTCATGGAAAACAGTTATTGGGTAAGGCTGCAACTCTGAATCTATTTCCGATGGAAAAACGACTTCTCCGGACTGACCGAAAGTCTGTTCTATCCGACCTGTTATGAACTTACTGGTGTCACTTTAGACCTGGTAAAACGATAACTGACCAGCAGCTCACATTACAACAAATCTTGGAGGAGACACGAGAAAAACGAATCGACAAGTATAATCAATTCGTTGACTATGAAGTGGACCTCTAATAGAATGTCTACGTCTTGCCAATTGGCAATGTCTGACACAAATTTTTCAGTGAAGATAAGCAAATTTTATCGAGCAATTTTGCTCGCAACAGTGTAGTGCACCATCGTTAACAAAAGTTGTGTGATATTCACATTCATTGATTATACAGACGTCATTTGTGAAAAACTATGAAATATTACCGCCGTCATTGACAAAAGGTCGGCATGCGAGACTAAAGCAAGATATTTGCTTCTCCAATGTTCAAAACTGTTACTTTGGATAGACAACTGAATTCATCTATACCTCTTTCGCGGCCAGCAGAGTGAAAAATGAACCAAGAAAGCGATTTAATGATGGTACCCGATCTCGGCGAACAAAAACATATTTACATATATCAGACTCTGGTTCTACATATTTTGTTGTTCAGTGCAGCGAAATGGCATCAGTGCTGGGGAGACTCCGAAAATGTGGACCACCGTTAAGGGATAATATCCTTATCCAGACGCCTTAAAAATTGCGATCGGCATGAAAAGAAGTTTTCAAGCGCATCAAAGTAAAATTGTCCAACAATGCCATACCAACTGCGTTGTCTGAGGCTACGCTATATAGGTATATTATGATCTTTCTAAAACAAAATGACTCGATGTTGACACATTCGTATATTCGTACATACCTTTCAATAGTGAAATAGGCACTGCCTCAAATGGAATTTTAGAAGCTTCTAAAAACATGTACAAAGCCCGGCTCGACTGGTTAAGAACGTCGTAATAGAATTTTATAGGCTGCATCGGCATGATGGCTGCCAGCTTATTTTCAGAATATTTGAATATACTTTGTGCCGAATAGACCGCTTGTCTGTTAACAATTTAACACCTTACTTATAACAATCGCTTGCCCCGTAACAACACAGTTACTCCACAGACCACGGTTAACACTAAACTGAGCATGAATCGCTGGTGAGATCGATTAATATGCCCATTGGGGTGGCGGTCTTGTCTTGAGTTCTTTGTTGTTGCGCTCACATCCCCATTGACAAACACTAAAACGCTGGTGGCGCTATACCGAATAAATGCTCTCGTCTGCCCACCAACAAACATCGGTTATATCGAAAATAAATGCAAATAAATGTCTTCGTTGAGTGTGAAGTCATTTAAAAAAGCCGGTCGGTTGGCCATTTGTTTGTATTATCTTCGTTATATTTATACAGAATACATTTATATAGTATATAAATAGATATATAGGTACATACGTAAGTATATGTCTGTATGCAGGCGTATACAAGTTTTAAAATACTTGTTGGTACTGTTGATATTTCAATTTTTTGTTTTGTTTTTCATATTCGTTGAATTGCAATCGCATGAACTTCCGACTTTGCCCCACTAACATTTTTCGCTTTGTCATATCAATACTATAGCCATATCAATACCTAACCAAGCCTTTCATGTTATGAATATGAATGTAGAGATAATGTATAAAATGGCTTGTTTTCAATTTACGATAGGGGATTCGTTATTTTGATCATTTGGAAAAAAGAACAGTGAGTGCAAACAACCTTGTTAGAAGCAGTACAGAAATTTCATTCAGTTGGATTGACTTACATACACCTTTACGCAATGTCCCTTTGTATTGGTGGAAAAACGTTCCAGAAACGACGCGATAAATCGATCGGTTCTTGTCAAAAAATACTCTGTATTAAAACACAACAGGAGAAGCAAAATTATAACTCTCTGAAGTCAGAAAATTAACTCAAAGGGCGTGGCAATGTCATCCATTTAAATTCACAGAACTAAGGTTACTGCTTGATACGAGCTCAATTATACTGAATTTAATCGAATTGAATGAAAGATATGAACCTAGGAATATATGGGTTTACTTAATTTATATGAGAGGTACCAATACAACCGACTGGAATAGTCGAATGGGTTTAACAATGCTTCCATTTTCATTCTCACCATTTAATGTACTAAAAATATGATGTGTGCCACATTTCACTAAATATAGGTATACTGAATTTAGTACGTGGTTAAATCTGCCATTTGTACTTGGTCAGCCTTATTTCAAAAGTATTACAAAGAATTGAAAATCAGAACAATGCACCAAAATCTAAATTTCCAAATGTGTATCAGGTGTTGCAATATCGCCCATTTTTATGCTCAGAACTTAGCTCACCAAACACGTAATGTGCGCCAAATTTGACTGATTTTAGTACAACTGAATCCAGAACATTTCGTGCTAAATTGGTCATTTGTATGAGAGTTGCCAGAAGGGACGTGGTTTACTGTCAATTTTTTCAATTCTGCTAAATACTATAAACCAATATAATGGAGGACTTACAGATTGCAAATGTAATTTCGGGAATACCGGTCAATTTGTGTGGGGGATACCAATTTGAAATTTACAATACCATTGGATAACGGTCATCCAATACCATTTTGTGGATTTTATTAACCGTGTCTGGTGTGGAGACCTCAATTGGTCGATCACTACAGTGTTCGCGTACGGCGTCGTTTAAACTCTGCTACCCAATATTTTATAGTCGCAAACGAAGGAGCAGACTCCCCCAGAGTATAATCTAGCTCGGCTTTAATATTGGTTGGAGTGAGGCTTTTCAAATGGAAATATTGAATTACATAACGCTGATTAATTTTTTCCATGTTTACAAATTCATTGAGTTTGTTTACTTTTGATGATTTATATAAAAATACTAAACAACGTGGTGTTTTGGAACTTAAAATATATTTTTTATAACATTGCCTCTTTTCACCAAAATATTACTAATAACTACTAGCACCACCTATACGTCCGGTCGTCTAGTTTTAGGACCGCCCTCGTAGTTCATTTACAATCCCCGGCTACAATTTGGCAAATCGCCATCACATGACACATTGCCACGTCATTGCTTCGAGTGCAAGTATAAGGTTATCCATTTAGTGGTTTCAAAGTTTGCCGTTTACGACTATGGATCGTTTAACAACCGAAGAACACGTAAAAATAGTTAAAACTTACAACAAAAGTGATGATTCAAACGTGAGCTTTTAATCGAACAAAATTTTCTTCAGCGATGAAGCTTACTCTGTGGTTACGTCAACAAGCAAAATTGTCGCATATGAGGCTCGGAAATGACGCTGGAGGAACCTCAAAAGAATCCACTGCTGCAACCAATCCAGAGGCGGTCATTTAAATGGCCTCGTGTATTGTAATGGCAAGGTCCAGGGATTATACCGAAATAAGAGTTTCATCGAAATCATAGCTTTATGTGTGTTTTATTTAATAAGTTTACTTGAAAAAGAAAAATGCATGTAAAAAGGTGTGTGTTGTATTCTCTCCGGGTTTGAATCATTCAAAAAAAAAAAACATAGTTGCAAAAACCCGGTTATTTGTTAACGACAAAAAACATTTTCTTTGCGGGGTTTGTCTTCGAGGCAATGTTAGGAGAAAAATGTACGTTTTTAACAAGAAAATACGTGTTATTGTTATGAGAAACAAATTGGCGCTGCGTTCTAAGTCTCCAGAGGCGTAAACAGAACAAAAGTAAGTCATTTGTGTATTTATTCATTGCTCTAGAAATATGAAATGTTTGCAGCTGCAGACATACATAGTATGTCATAAAATTAATTAGTGTGGGCATATGACATAATGACATTGACCGTTTTTCGATATAAGGGTTAAGCTACATTGATTCTGGTATTCGACCACTTCGGAAATTTCATAACAATCAGATGAAGTTTTTACTGATCGGAAAGCCCGCGGATACTTGTACTGTCGAACACGGTTATAATGCATTCGAAGGTATCCGAAATCTTAGCTCGTTATGTCTGTTGTAAAATTGTTTAGCACATCAAAAATTGTTTCGAACGTAATATGAAAAGTTTATTTACTTCAATTAAATATTCGGATAAGATTTAATTTTTTTTTTTCAAAAAATAACCAGCAGGACTATAGCATATTAAAAAGAGAATTATAGCGTAAAAAGAGCAACAAAAAAACGTGACCTTAAAATTGAAAATTTCGTAATGTATAATACTGAAAATTTTGACTCGACAGAATTGTAGCTTGGTTACAGGAAGACGGGTGATGATTGATGTCCAAATTTCAAAGTGTCATATTTACCGATGCAGTCATTGGGCCGCCAAAATCTTTACGTTACACAAGAGCAATTTTCGAGAATATGCTTCTGAAATTAGAAATTGTCTTATTAAGACTATTTTTTAATAGTTAAACAAATTAAGAAAGTAGCAAAATCTTAGGATTATAGCGTATCCTAATTAGCGATAAAAATATATAGCTTCATGCTTTATCTAGAAATTTTACAAAAATACATTTTAGCATAAATTAATAACATAATCGGCCTTAATCCCGAGTCTTTACATGAGCAAACATATTCTCACAAATATTCTTAAAGCTAAGTTAAAATTAGATAATGGAAGCAAAAGAAAATGAATAAAAAGGAAAAATTAAATTTAAAACTGCAATTTGAAAAACCAAAAAAAGGAAATAAAACCAATAATGAAAGATACCTCGGTCATTCACGATGCGTATTCGTATCGTATGCATATTATCAAAAATACTGGTATCATCGAGACCGGAAAATGAGTGAAATTTTCGCATTTAACACCTATAGGCAAAAAATATTTTTCACTTAACCAAGAGGTATTAATTTGTTGGTTGTAAATTTGTGAAATATAGGGTGATTTTTTAACCGTAGTTTTTTTTTTTAAATTGAATAAAACATTAAAATTGTTTATTGGAATCGATAAATTGTTCATTGCCATTTAATTTTTAAAGGTAATTTCATGTAAATTTTGTCCGTGGCTCCGTCTCAAAATGTACCATTCAGAAAGTCTAATTTTTCGTCACTTTTTCGAGCATTTCGGCCTATATTCCACGATTAAAGCGCGTTATGTTGTCCTGTAAGGCTTCAATAGTGTTCAACCTGTGTACATAGACAACGACTTGACATAACCCCACAAAAAAATAATCAAGAGGTGTTAAATCGCAAGATCTTGGGATCCAACTCACAGGGCCAAATCGAGAGATAAGCTGCTCATCGAATGCATCCCTCAACATATCCATTGTTTCACGAGCAGTGTGGCATATTGCACCGTCCTGATGAAATCACATGTCAACCAAGTTCAACTCAGCCAATTGGAGGAAAAAATCGCGTATCGTAGCACGATATCGTTCGCCGTTGACGGTAACGTTTCTTCCACGATCGTCTTTGAAGAATAATGGACTGATGACGCCACCAGCCCATAAACCACACCAGACTGTCGTTTTTTTTGGGATGCATCGGTAATTCATGTATGGCATCTGGCTGTTCATCACCCCAGATGCGACAGTTTTGCTTGTTCACGTTTCCGTTCAGCAAGAAATGAGCCTCATCGCTGAACACAATTGTTCGATAAAACAGCGGATTTTCATTGAGCTTTTGTAAGGCAAATTCACCAAAAATTAGACGTTGTGGTAGGTCATTCGTCATTCCATGATGAAATGGCAGAGTATGCTGTACACCCTGACAGATGAAGTTTGGCCGCCATTACCAACCAGTGCTGCCAACGTGAAAAACTTAAATCTTAAAAAATCGCCCTACATATATATGGATTAACGTAATTTTATATTCTCTCCGCAAATTTATTCATTAGATCGAAAACGTAATGCCTGATAGGAATTATTTTTGTGGTGTTATATATATAATGATTTAAATAATGCTTTATGCAGGTTTCAAAGTTTTCACAAACACAATACCTCAGCATTTTTTTTCTAAAATTTCCATCTTCTTGATATAAAAGTACCGGTCGTATGCTTATTTTGTATAGTAAAAGATTCGTCTTCACCGAGAGATTTTTGTTACAAAATGTTTTCTAGAAAATCCCAAGAATTTTATATGACTTTCCAATAACACTCCTTGCATGATTATTAAACTTAGAAAGTTTCGAGAAGTTAATGCCTAAATATTTTAAACTATTCGTGAAATGAATTTCTTCACTTCAGGAACTACGAACGATTTACATTTGCCGATGCGTTTCTCAAACAAATTGCTTTACTCTTTGATGCATTTATTTCACTCCCCATTTGTCATAAAATTGTTTTACGTCGCATGTCATGTAAATACAGCAAAGCGTCATCTGCATATAGTAATACAGTGGAAGCTGAATCAAAATGAGGGCAATCATACATGTAGCCAGAGAGGCCTCTATATGTGGAGGTATGACCGCTTTACAATTTTCATAATAAGGAAGTGAATCATTACTTTTCTCAAATTTCCGCTCACCCGAACATATAGCAAATGCCCTTAAGATCAAACCGGGTTTTTAGTTCTTTCGTCGTACATAAATGATATTTAATATTGTTCTTCTTTAGCTGATCTTCCATCTTGGTTTGAATCGCAGCATATTTGACATATAATTTGCTTTTATATTTTTCCGAATTTATAATTTTGAATAAAATATTTTGATCAGCTGATCAATAAGGAATCTTACACTTACAGTACATAAACAAACAGAGCGATCCATCATTTCACTTAGATTTCTCTCCTCTAAAAATATATTTGTGATTCTCTGTAGTCTCAAGAAACAAATACTTTTTCGTCAGATAATGAAAAATCTTTGTAATCCATGGATTTCGCGTTAAAAATGTCTTCTCTCGATTGCCTATAGTTTCTCCTTAGGAATGGCTTTAGGATGCTTTAGGAGTCTTACACGTCGTTAACGGACGGAGAATTTATTTTGGTTTGTTTTGTCCGGTTAAATTCATACCGATGAGAAAATCCGTACCAATTGGAATTGTCGCTTCGTCACATAAATAATTTTGAAAAGTTTTTAATTTGACATTTTGACAATCATATTTACAATTCAGTCTCAATAAATCAGTTCTATATGAGTAAAATATTTATCGAAGACATTTAGGACTATTTCGACAATGAGATAAAATAAACATAAATAATTTGCCATGTAATCGTAATAACACCAAAATGTATTCCTAAAAATATGTTTTTATAAGTTGATTATATTAGAGCTTCTAGTAATAAAATTTCTGGTAAACGGAAGTGATCTACTTTTGTATAGGGTCATAATTTACGGTCATACAAGTTTCATCGAAATCATAACTTCATGTGTTTATTTAACTTTACTTGAAAACGAAAAATGGAAAGCCCAATATTTAGATAATTCCAGTAGCATGACGTAATTGTTCTGATTTTGTTTTTAAAATTTTGTGTGGACTATGGTTTATCAAATAGTTCAATTCTCGTTTTCGCGGGCTTTAGAGTTCATTATAAATACTCTGCTATACTTAACTCACTCATAGTTTTGGACGACAAGCGGACGAAATCAATAGAAATTACATACTTTTTATGGTCACCACTGTCACTGACATTAAATAGAAACTGCTTTGTTTTAATATCAGAGATATCTTCCCCCGCAAGGTGATTTCATGATTTGTCCAATCTTATCAGTTAATAACATCGTTTTGCAGCTCACTCGATCTTGCTACGGTTCAAGTTAAAATAAATATCTAAATAGAACCCTGTCTGTTTCACATATAAATTAGATATGACTATTGAATAAATAAAGAGTAATTAGCGCTCTGCGGAACTACTCCACTTGGAGCGCATCGGTTTTGTGTCCCAGAGTGAAACCCTGGTCTCCAATTCTTTCTTGAAATTTACAATTTAAAAAAAAATGCCATTGAAAGCGTGGAAAAGGTATTTCGTATTGCGAAAAGAAACGAGACTTAGTTTTAAATAATTTTAAACCATTTTCGATAACGGTCTCTAATTTCTCGAATTTACTTTAAGCGGCATATCATAACAAAAATATTCGAAATTTAACTGCACTTTACTCTAGCCATTTTTTTAAAGCAACTGTCAAGTGGTTGAGATACGTATGGCGTCTAATATTCACAACGTATTCGCGAATATTATTGAAAAACGATTATATTCGTATAATACAATGTAAAACATTTTTATTAAAGGAACTTGAAAGAAATTAATAAAGATTATTATAAAAACGATTGAGCGTCGTATTTTACGTGTTGCCCAGATGGCTGACCAACAAGACTCTGTCGTTGAATTCAAAATTCAGAGTTGCTAGCACAAACAACGTTGTATAAAATGGGGCATACTACTTTTTAACTTGACAGTTCGGCCTCTCCTGACGACAAGTCGTCCTCGACGTCATCCTCCACGTCCAATTCCGGAGATCCATCACACCATCTTTTCATTTTATCGGAGCTAAAGACTGAACAAAATTTACGGGAACTTATCTGAAGACTGGGGATGTCTTCAACCAAGTACCTATCGTTACCAAGGACACGAGACACAGCATACGGACCACGGTATTTTGGTTCTAACTTCAAAGAGTCACCGGTCGCTTGTGGTTCGTTTTCCAGAAGCACTAAATCACCTTCTTCGTATCTCGTAGGCGGGCGATGCTTGCTATAAAACTGGTCCTTCCACCGTTCTCGTTTTGGATATTCTTAGCAGCTAATGCTCGTTTCTCTTCGATTTTAAGATCAGTTTCGGGAGAAGTTTCATCCTGCACTGCTGCTAATAGTCGGTTCTGCACCAAGTCGATGGGCGAACACCAATTCGTTGGGACTGAAACCAGAAGTCGAGTTCTTCTGAGAGTCGACTGACCATTGGGTATGTGTAGCGACAAGCCCCAATCTTTCACATCTTCTGTTGTGGTTCGTAGGAATGATAATATTGTTTGATTAATACGTTCAACCTGGCCATTGGCTCTGAGTGTACGAACTGCCGTTTTAATATGTTGGACGTTAATTTTCTCGAATATTCCTCAAACACTTTGGACATAAATGCGGTTCCTCGATCAGAAATGATTCGACGTGGTAAACCAAAATAACTTGTCATTTCATTTAAAACGCTTAAAACGGGTGCCGTTTTGGTGTTACGTACAGCTTTAACTACGGCGAATTTATGCATCGGATATGGCAAATATATGAGTATGACCACGCTTACTTTTTAACAAACGGACCCAAATGGTCTACATGTATTTGTCGGAATGGAAAGGGCTCAAGTTCGCCATAATGCATGTTACCCTCAGGCTTTCATCTCTTCGTCTTATTGTAACAGCATTCGGTGCATGCTGCTATGTACTCTCTTATGTATTTCCTCACACGCGGGAACCAAAAACTTTTCTCTATCCGTTCAAGCGTCTTGTCCACACCATAGTGTCCTACGTCGTCATGGCAGTGCTTTGCAATTCTCCATCGTATTGCCTTGGGAATAACCAATCCCAGTCCTTTTTTAGTTTTCCTATATAAGCGATTATTTTGTAGAGCGTACTCATTTTTAAATTGTTTCTGTTGGTCAGACTTTATCTCGCCACGTAGTATACCAATCAGTGTTTGAAGCTTTTCGTCTTTAATTTGCATCGTATATATCCAATCGTTGCTATTTACGTCTATGTTCATGACGAATCCAGCGGGCTCAACATCGCTTGGTGGTAAATTTGGTGTTCTGCTCATAGCGTCAACATGTGCCATGCGGGTACCTTCACGATGAACAAACTCACAGTCGAATTCCAACAATTTCATCATCCATCTCGCAATCTTTGGCAGTGATTCCTTATTGGATTTAGCACGCGTAATTGCTGCACAATCAGTTACAACTCGAAACGATTTATCCAATAGGTAAATGCGGAAACGTTTCAACGTCTCCACCACAGTCAGCAACTCAAGTTCGTAGCTGTGGTATTTAGCCTCAGTCTTGGAACAATGGCGGCTAAAATAAAAAACGGGCTGGCGCTCTCCATCCTCGTTTAGCTGTTAAAATATGCCAGCCAACCCTACACAACTCGCATCGGTGTGAACTTCATGTTCAGCACACACATCATATATTGCCAGTAACGGTTTACTGCATAGTATTTGGATCAAGCTTCTGAACGCCCTATGTTGTTCTTCACCCCAATGGAAGTTATTGATTTCGCTTTTTCGTAGTAAAAACGTGAAAGGTCGTGATATTATAGAATAATTTTCAACAAATTTTCTGAAAAATCCAGTCAATTCCAAGAATTTTCGAACTTCGGTGACGTTCGTAGGCATCTTGAAATTCCTAATCGCACTTATCTTTTGATCTCCTGGTGTTATTCCAGACGAACTAATCGTATGTCCCAAATACGAAATTTCCTTGGCCAGGAAGTTACACTTGTCCATACGCAAGGTGAGACCACAGTCCAAAAGGATTTTCAAAAATTTGTCCAAGCGAAAAATTCCTTCATCAACGGTTTTGCTGGGAATTACTACGTCATCCAGAAATGTCAATTCCATTCGTTTTAATATACGACTCATTGTAGCCTGAAACACAAAAGGGGTATTAACGAGACCGAAAAGCATATGATTGTATTCGTAATGTCCGTCAGACGTGACAAATGCAGTGAACTTTTTCGAATTGTCGTCAATTTCGATTTAATGATAGCCCATTCGTAGATCGAGAGTCGTGAAGAAATTATTTCCGGACAGTTGTGCGATCAGTTCCTCGATAACTGGCATAGGGTGCGATTTTTCCACTGTTATTTTATTTAAAGGACGGTAATCGACACATAAACGATGCTCTCCACTTTTCTTTTCAACGAATACAATGCCAAAAGCGTAGGGTGATTCCGATTTTCGTATTATGCCATTATCGAGAAGTTCCTTCACGATGCCGTTAACAATAGTACGTTTAGGGAATTCAATTTTATAGGTCTTCTTATGAATCGGCTCAGGGGTTGTGACCTGTATTTCCATTTTCACCAGATTGCTTTTTCCAATTTCATTTAAATTTTTAGCAAAACATGATTTTCGGTTTTCAAGAACGGTATGGAGTCGATCTCTCTCATCGGGTGATAGAACTTCTTTGGTGTCAATTGCGTTTATGTTTTCCACCCAACATTCGCCTCCTTCAATGATACTGCGTTTACCTTTCTGGCACAATAAATTTTTTCCAAGAAGAATATTCATCGGTATCATGTTGTCTTCCACAACAAGCAACTCAATTTCAAAAGGCGTATCGTCAATAGAAAGATGTACGTTAATTTTATTAGTGCATATATATTCGCCTCCTGCAAAGCCTTTCAAAACAGCATTGCATTTTCTCGTTTTTTCAATTTTCGCGATTCAATGAAAGCGATAGTATTAATATTGTTTATTCTAACTGTTTTAGAGTTTTTCAGCTTGTCCGGGAGTGTTGCCACCAATTTTGTTTACGTTTACGGTTTGTGTATGCGCGGTGAGGAGGGACCGGCAAATAATTTCATAAGTGATGGGAATGAGAAAAAAAAGAAATCGCAAACAAATGAGTCCAAAACAGATTTGACTGTCGCCAACAAATATAACCTTTTTAGTTTTAGTATTCGTTTATTCTCTTTTCCAGTTTCTTGTACAATAAATATTTCTTCTTATTGTGCAGATAATTCCGAGCCAGAGGTCAAAAATTAAAACCTTTATCGAAGAGATTACAAAGACAACTGGCCCACGTAAGTTGTAACATACAAAGTTGTAACTACATTACAAGACTGCTAGAATAGCGAAGAGTTGAATCGTGAAAGCTCTTCGCCTATTGTAGTGGTCAAAAGTGGAGCAATTAAGGTTAATACTAAAGTTGATAAGTTCCAATATCAACATCCCGCCCCCTTTACAGGGCTGCAAGAAATCTCAAGAATTCATTTGCTTAGTTGTAACAATTCAAATAATGGTAATGGAAAAAGTATGGATAATTAAAGTAATAGTACAAAATACAAGTGCTATAAAGTAAATTCAGTAAATATTATATAAAAGTAGCATAATTCAGTAATGACAATTATTTTGGTGGTAGTGGATTATGTTTAGTTACTGGCTTGAATTAACATTAATTATAATAGTTGGCGCGTTTGATGGTAGGCGATTGCCGTCAGATGATCGTACCCTACGAGAAATTCGTGATGATGAGTCTAATTGTTGTCGACTTCGTTTGTTCCCACGATTGTTCTTACGGGTACTATCACTGTGGAGAAGGGTGTGGTGCTCGGCACAGCATATTCTGCACCAAACACAAACAATTTAAGCAGTAATGGAATCTGCGCACAATTTGTACCCGTTTCTTTAAAGAGAGTCTTCGGAATCGGGTACATTTTCGCAGGGGGTGGTCTTTGTTACAATATCTGCAATCTCTTTGAGATCGGTAGCGACTGGATGATGTTGTTTGCAACTCTCTATTATTTGGCGTTTGCGGACGGTTCGATGATATTTGCTGTTCGCGGTTGGTGGTGGTTTCCGCAGTTGATTTATTAATCCGAAGACGTCTTGGTGGTGTCGCCATAACGCTGTATAAATTTAAAAAAAATATAATTAGACTTGGTCAGCATTAGGAAGTAGTATTAGTTTCACGATGGGTCTGGTGATAGTGCCACTGCATGTCCGTATTTCAGCCACTCTAACTTTATCGTCGGAACCTGATATAACCTTTTCTATGCGACCCAGTCGCCACTGAGTAGGGGGAAGATTATCCTGTCTTACGACAACAAAATCACCAACGGTAAAATTGCGTTGGGGGTATTGCCATTTATTTCTTTTGTGGAGTTCTTTAAGGTATTCATCCTTCCATCTGATAGCGAATCGATGGTGCAAAAGCATAAGCTTTTGCCAACGATTTGCATAGCTTAAGGACTGTTGTGAATAATCCGATTCAGGGGGTGACAAAAGGGGTGAACCGATAAGAAAATGCCCAGGTGTTAAGGCGCAGATATCAGCGGCATTATCGGTCATCGGACTTAGAGGTCTCGAGTTGAGACAAGCCTCTATTCGCGCTAACATCGTGGAGAACTCCTCAAATGTGAAAGTTTGAGCATTAGTGATTTTTTTCAGGTGGGTTTTGAAACTTTTAACGCCGGCTTCCCATAAACCACCCATATGAGGAGCACCTGGGGGTATGAAGTGCCATTCTAACGATTGGAAAGCGTCATGTGTTAAGAGATTTTGCTGAATGGACGAGAGAAAATGGGCACGCTCTTTGGAGACAATATTAGACGCTCCAACGAACGCTGTTCCGTTATCAGAATATATTGCTTTTGGACATCCGCGTCGAGAAAAAAATCGGGAGAAGGCAGCCATGTAGGCTTGAGTCGAGATCTCACTGGTTACTTCCAAGTGTATAGCTTTGCTCGCGAAACACACAAATACTAGAACGTAACCTTTCATGATTTTACAACCGCGACCTGCATAAGACTTAATGTCGAAGGGACCTGCAAAGTCTAGCCCTGTGTGCGTAAATGGACGAGACAGAGTTGTCCGCTCTGGTGGTAGTGCCGCCATAATTTGTTGGCCTTGCTTGTGTTTGAAAAGAACGCATGTTTTGCAGTTAAAAACAACAGTCTTTATCAGATTCTTTAACCGTGGCACCCAAAATTCACTACGCATCATGCGTAACAATAACGAATTTTCACCGTGAATGGTGAAGTGGTGCATCATTGCTAGATACAGCCTAGTGAATCGAGCAGAGTATGGTAAAATTTTAGGATATCGTTCATCATATGTGAGCGTTGGGGATTGAGACAGTCTACCATTAGCCCTCATAAATCCATTGGGATCTATAAAAGGGTTGAGAGCCAGTAGATTACTTCTCCGGGGTAACACTAGGTTGCTAGCGAGTGTAGCATATTCCGTAAAAAATATTTTTTGACAAAGGATAATAAGACGATTTCGTACAAATTGCAATTCTGTGTGACAGAGTTCCCTGGATGTGTGCCTAAAATGCTGTTTATGGTCAGGATGCGTGTGGTTGAAAAAACGAAAAACATAACCTAAGACGCACATGGCCCTTGGCAGATGTGAAAATCGGCATAAAATATCGACATGAACTACCTTAGAAACATGGGTCTTTAGGGTCCGGAGTTCGAGATCTGTTTCCAAATTTGAAGGGCATATTGGCCATTCGGAATGTGGGAGTTGGAGCCACGGAGGCCCCTTCCACCATAAATCGTTGGTGATCAGATCTCTTGCCAAGACACCGCGAGATGCCAAATCTGCCGGATTGTCTTTTGAACTTACATGTGACCAAGTACAATTATCAACGCGTTCTAAGATGGAGGCGACCCTGTTGGCGACGAAAGTCTTCCATTGGTAAGGTGGTTTTTGTAGCCAAGCAAGAACGATTGTGGAATCGGTCCATAGATATAACCGATATTTGGAGAGGTTCAGTTGGTCTTTGAGACAAGTTATTAATCTTGCCATTAATTCAGCTCCACACAGCTCTTTTCGAGGGAGACTCACAAATTTTACTGGAGCCACTTTAGCCTTAGCTGATAATAGATGTGTAGTGACTGTGCCATCTGGTTTTTCAGCTCGTAGGTACATTGCTGCAGCATATGCTTTCTCCGAGGCATCGCAAAAACCGTGCAATTCGATTTTAAAAGAGGAGTCGTAATCAACGTATCTTGGAATATGAATTTTCTCAATATATGGATAGTCGTCCATAAATTGTTGCCATTGACTGAGAGTATCAGGCTCTATAGAATGATCCCAATCGGTTCCCTCTTTCCAGATTTGTTGCATGATCATTTTAGCAACAATTACCTTAGGGGGTAACCAACCGGCGGGATCGAAAAGTTTGGCAATTTCTGATAACACTTTTCTTTTGGAAGTTTTCATCGTAGCGTTGTTTGGCAAAGTAGACATACTGAAATAAAAATAATCCTTTCCTGCATTCCAGCGCAATCCAAGTGTTTTTGTAATGCTGCTATCAGACAGCTTCAAAAAAGCGGAATGTAGGAGATGATCTTGGGGAATATCTTGCAGAAGGGATTCGTTATTCGCTGTCCACTTTCTTAGTGAAAATCCAGCCGAACCTAGTACTGTGATAAGATCTTTTCGTGCTTCAATGGCCTGGGATAGATCATTTGATCCGAACAGTACGTCATCGACGTACATGTAGTTCCTGAGTATATCAGCAACAATGGGGGTTTTTGATTCACATTGATTTGCTAGTTCCAGCAATGTGCGTATGGCCAAATAGGGGGCACAGTTGACACCAAAGGTGACTGTTTTCAATTCGAAGTCACTAAGATCGTCTTCGGGGGTTTTACGGTATAATATCCGTTGATATGGGGTTTGTTTCGGGTTTACTAGGATTTGCCGATACATCTTCTCAATATCGGCATTAAAAACGTAGCGAAATAGTCGCCATCTTAGCAGCAATATTGTTAGATCGGCCTGCAAGACGGGGCCTGGGTATAGGATGTCATTAAGACTGGTCCCATTGGAAGAGGGGTTCGAAGCATTGAACACAACTCTAAGCTTCGTGGTAGTACTTTCGGGTTTAAGCACAGCATGGTGAGGTAAGTAATATACGCTAGTGTTTGCTGGCCAGTCGGGGCTAACTTGAACCATATGGTTAAGTTTGACGTACTCATCAATGACCTCGTCATACTTGTGTTTTAGTTGAGGTTGCTTTTTTAAACGGGTTTCATTACGAGTATACTGCGATAAGGCTAGGTTTCGTGAAGTACCTAACTTAATTTTTTGTGGGAACTCCCGCCTAAATGGTAGAGAAACAACGAAGCGTCCAGAAGATTCTCGAAAGGTAGTGGCCTGGTATAATTCTTCGCAATATCGATCGTCTTCCGTTATGCGATATACGTTAGGGACTTCTTCGAGTTCCCAGAACCGAGTGAGCTGTTGATTAAGAGCTAGCTCATTATATAAAGAAATGACAGACTCCGATGGAATATCGGTGGATATTTTTCCTGTTACGATCCATCCGAAAACGGTCTGTTGGGCAACCAAAAGTTGGTTGTTCGAAAATTTTACACCTCCGCGTAATATTCGAGGATAGATATCTCCGCCGAGGAGGAGATCTACATGTGAGTCGTAATGGAGGCCTTTGTCAGCCATGGGCAAATCTGCGAAGTTTGATTGTATGATAGAAACAAGTGATTGGTACGAAAGCCGACCTGTCAATTTTCGTACCACAAAGGCATCGACGGTTGTTTTGAAAGTAGTGTTAAGAGAGGAACCTATAGTCAATGTACAAATATGATTGGTAGTTGCTGTCAGAGCACCATTGAGACCCATGACTCCAATCTGTGCTTCCCTTACTGGAAGAGCGAGTTTTCGTTGAAGCGATTTCGAAATAAACGATGCTTCCGACGCAGGGTCTACAAGAGCGCGGACATTATACCTAACTTCACCCATACGAATTTCCACCATGGCGGTACCTAACACAATTGACGATGAAGGAGCGGACTGTATTTTTGTAGCATAAGCTTGGCGATAGCTGTCATCAACCGATTTAGATACCACTGTGTCTGGCTTAAAGAGACTAGCACTTTCGATAGAATGAGGAAGATTATTGGTGTTAGAATTTGAGGCAAAATCGGTGGTATTTCTAGCGGATGGGGAATCTATGCGGTGGAGTAAAGAGTGATGCTTCTGTTTGCAGATGGAGCACACATATTTACTTTTGCACTTTTTGAATTCATGGGAACTGGCCAAGCAATTAGTGCAACGTTTCTCATTTTTGACCACCGAAAATCGATGCTCTACAGACATTTTGAGAAACATTGGACACAGACGTAACGGGTGGAATTCATCGCAAAGGATACATTTTTTGGAAGAGTCTTCCACTGTCGAATGATAGGCATTGAGTTTCTTTGAGTTGCGGTCTTTCCCAGTAGAAGGCGGCCAAGAATTATTTGAAGAGGCAGTAGCCCGAATATCGGCGACCGCCTCCAAAGTCTGGTAACGGGCTGTCAGAAAGGAGTTCATTTGTTTCCATTTAGGTAGATCGGAAGACCCGTTAAGGGATTGTTCCCAAAGATTGAGGGTAAGATTTGGAAGACATGTTGAGACTATATAAATGAAGATTATATCCCAGTGGTCGGTGTTAATCTTCAGCAACGTTAGATTGGATATACAATCATTGATTGTGCGCTGAAGGTTCTTTATTTCGGGACCACACTCCTTTGGAATCGGTATCAGGCTCAACAAAGCCTTCAGCTGTGCATTAATTAAAATCCTTTTATTTTCATACCGATCGAAAAGGTTCTTCCACGCCATTTCGAAACCCTCGTTAGTCAAAGGGCAAGTTTTCAAAATGGCGCATGCCTCTCCTTGAGTCTTTTTCAGTAAATGACAAAGCTTCTCTACGGGGGTCAAACGCGGATTATTTCTATACAATGCAGAGAACATGTCTCTGAATGTAGGCCATGAGACATAGTCACCGTGGAAAACTTCAGTGTCGCAGGGAGGCAGCGCGATACCAGGAATCGGACGAACCTCATCGTTATCGTGTTGACTTGGAGCTTTAGAATTTAGATTGTCGAGTAATTCGTTCGCCGTCGACAAACATGTCAAATACGCATTATAGGCAGCATAAAACTTCCCTTTAATGCTTACTAAATCTACTTCCTCTTCCAGAGATCGAAGCTTGGACAAAAGCAGATCATAACTAGAGCGTAGCGAGCCCCAGTTATGGACAATTTCATCCTTGTGTATCTCCAGCGTGTGAATCGTATGATTTTCGGTAGGGAGTGATAAAAAGTACTCCTGGAACTCTACGACAAGGTCAGAAGCTCGAATGAAAGCAGATAGTTCCGACATGATAACAAGGGCCAACAGAACGGGAACGATACCGACAAAGATAATAGTAAAAATTGCGTTGATATTTATAATAAACGGAAATAATAATTTCAGTCTAGAATATTTTAGGAGTTTCCGCACTACTTCTTAGGAAACAAAGAAAAAAACTGAAACTGGCGATAAATATTTATTGTTTATAAGTTTAGAGGCTAAGAGTGTTCGTCTATGATAAATATCTATATTGAACACTACGGCTAGTTGTTTTTATATTTATCGGTTTCAGCCAACTAATCTTTTAAAGGGTTTGAAATGGATAGATACAACCTTTGGTTTAACTTGAGGTAGATTTGAATTCGAATTATTTTCAAGGTGAATTATGCTGACATGCTTTATAAAAAAAAAAATTGTAGACACGTTTATAAAGGTTTGCAAATTAGTCATCCACGAACATAACCACGAACATCAACAAATTGTGATGAATGTATAAATACAAGAACATCACACCAGGGAATAGAGGTAATAGCATCAATTAAACAGATAATGGTTGATGCATATATTTAGCAAATGTTGGCATTGAATTACTGAAATATATCGAGAAGCTTGTTCAATACATGCTTATTACAAAAGGAAATTGAAAAAAAAACTTAATTTTCTTGTAATCAAAAATCTATAAAATATCTATATCAGCAAAAATATTTATTGGTGGATATGGTGTAATTAGTTGAGCATATAAAACTTTCCAAAGAGATTACAGTCACTTTGAGTTAAGTCCCAATTTCAATTGATTTAAGAGCGGACTGATTTTCCTAACTATCGTAATGTACTCAGTGCATCGTAAACTGTTCTCATACGGTGCGATATGGTATTTATTCTGAATTACTCTTAACTTCACAAGAAACTCAATTACAGCTTGCCCACATACCTTTGTGGTTTTATTATTTCGCTTTGTTTACAATTTAGAGACACTACGTACATACGAATTCAATTACTCGTGATCATGTGAAATGTTTGTTTCGTAAATGAGATCTTTAAACTGTTATACACTGATTTCAGAGAATGGCGTAATTGTAAGAGAAAAGATTGTATCACACGCTATTTTCTGTGGATTGTGGATCTTGTTGCTAAAACGCTAGGGAAATTCTCGATTCTGCCATTTGACAAAGAGATGTACCGTTGGTACAGAATATATATGTACATATATCACTGGTTTGAATTTGCACTTGGTGTTATGTATACAAATGTGTATATATATTGTCGAATGTAATATTTATGTAGACATACCTTTTAAGTATTAAAGATTACTTGCGTTTTTGAGTCTGCACTTGGGTTCCACTAATGCTCTTTGCGTGGTTTGATTGACTGTGTCTTCTTCGCCTAGGGTTTTCCTCTTCGCAACGAAATCTGCAATTGCTGTAATATTTCTCTTATTGAAATATTTGCCTTATCCGGCTCGTTCGGACCAAAAATCAATGTATGCGCGGTGAGGAGGGACCGGCAAATAATTTCATAAGTGATGGGAATGAGAAAAAAAAGAAATCGCAAACAAATGAGTCCAAAACAGATTTGACTGTCGCCAACAAATATAACCTTTTTAGTTTTAGTATTCGTTTATTCTCTTTTCCAGTTTCTTGTACAATAAATATTTCTTCTTATTGTGCAGATAATTCCGAGCCAGAGGTCAAAAATTAAAACCTTTATCGAAGAGATTACAAAGACAACTGGCCCATGTAAGTTGTAACATACAAAGTTGTAACTACATTACAAGACTGCTAGAATAGCGAAGAGTTGAATCGTGAAAGCTCTTCGCCTATTGTAGTGGTCAAAAGTGGAGCAATTAAGGTTAATACTAAAGTTGATAAGTTCCAATATCAACAGTTTGTTTTGATGATAATGTGCAATCACCCGTTTTGTGCGATGTACGATTGCAATTTGCACAACGATCCTTTTTCTGCGGCTCTGAACATTTAGCAAAATAATGACTATAGTTCGAGCAATTATAGCATTTAATTTTACTTAACGAATTGCTAGTTTCCTTCTTTGTTGTTCCGGCTTTTGTTGGACTATTGTCGTAGTTTATGCGTTTGGGTATCTGTACTACCGTCGGTGTTCTTATTTCGTTGTAACTGCAATATCAATTTATGTCGCTGAGAAGTTGGTTACAGCTCACGTATTCATTCGAAATTTTCATTTTCAAATCGCGATCATTAATCCCGTTCACAATATATCGTGCGATAGCTGATTCACTTAGGTCTCCCTTTTTCCCAATAGCGAGCATCTTAAAATACTCCTGTGGTGTCTCTCTCAACACGTCGATACGTTTTAGACATTTTAATATGAACGTCGGCTGCATTTACAGCTGAAGGGAAATCTCGAATAAACTTGTCCTTGAATTGTGGCCGTGATATAAATACCTCTTGCAATGAATCGACCCAATATTTCGCAGGGCCTTTCATTGTTTGTTGAACTGCAATATTACTGACTGTTCATCATAGTGGTATGCGTTTTTCAAAACCTCTACGCGTTTTACGAACTGTGACGCATTCAAAGACTCATCAGATGAGTCAACGGCAAACTAGCCGTTGGAAAACATATTTTTTTTTTTTTAATAATTCGAACTTCTATTTCTTCACAAATATTTATTCTAAATCGCGTATCTCCCAATCTATAAGAGATAATGGGGATATGTAAACACGCTTTTTACAGATTTTTTCCAAGGGCTAATCGATAATTAATGTAATCGAATTAGAAACATGGTTTTGGCAGCATAATAAACATTTTTTCAAACCAGGGATACTGAGCGCACTGTCCGGCTCTGATTGTGGGTAGGCGGGTGTTTACTAGGATGCTTTGTACCGCTTACCCCTAAAACGCAAGCCTCTCTACCTGATCTTGCAATTAAGCAGGCAAAGGGTATGATACTTGCGTACAAAAACAAAGTAGTGTGGCCTTGTGCCAGGCGCCCTAGGAAAAGGTGGATTATGTCTTGGGATTCACCTATAATATGACGTCAAACTGATCTTGGAACTCGGTTTTCGAAAACCAAGTAAAGGGAAGAGTCATAGTTAAACAAGACTCATCCTGGCAACAGGTGCGGTTATAAAGAGGCCGTCGGGAGGTATCAGAAGACTTACCTTTTCCGTTAATATAGTTGTACGACCAGAGAGATCTAGTTAATGGACTATGATTGGAGCATGGTGTGCGTTGCTGTGTTGATATTCTCTCCTCGGACATTGAAAATCTATGCCGTAGATTATGTATTACCAGTTCCATAAAGCAAAATTGGAGTAGCTTGTCTGCGAAACCCAGGCCAGAGGGTTCTTCTCTTCTGGTAGCACGGGTGACCAGGGGCCCAAGGAACATTGTTCCTTCCTGGTCAATGGTGTTGGACCCCTAGTGGGAGCATCGTGCTAGCTGTGGTTGCCCGAACAAGTGTTTTCAGTGCTTTTGCGTTGCTTCAGGTTGCGTTGGTGAAGAAAGGCATTAGCTTGGAAAACACTGTTCATGTCTATCCGAGGTCTTCCTAGATTACCTCAACTCCTACCCGGGAGGTAGCTCACTTTATACCAAATGACTACAAAGGTACTTTGGCCGAGTGAGGGAGTGGGACCTGAGGAAGCTTTTCCAAGCGACCTACTTCCAATCTCTGGTAGTTTGGCTAATCCTTCGGGATTAGTTTGAGTACCCCAAAGGGGCGCTTGCTGTCGCTAGAAGAAAGAAAGAACATAACCAAGAAAAAAAATGATTTAAAACAGCACCTGTGTTATGGCACACCATGGGTAAGGCTTTCAAAGCAAGACTCATGTAAAACCTACACATTTGATTTGTCCGGCTCTGACCATACCTGTAATGCTGAGACTCCCCAACACATCAAAAACCTCTGTATAAAAACACAAAAATCGGTCAAACCGTTAAGGAGCGGCATATTTTCCCTTCCCCTTTTTTGTCATTTAGTCCCACTGCTGTTGACAAGACAGCACATTTCGTGGCTGTCAAGGCCGTCAGAACTGTCCACTGATTTGACATGATGCCTACGAACCTTTCGCATCAAAAAATCTAATAATCGCAGCTAGAATCTGCCTTATTGTAATATTGTTAACCCCGAAAATGAATAGGTCCACCGCAACTTGCTCTGGCGGGAAATAATTCAAGAGTAAAACAATTCAACTTTGGCTGTGGCTAGCGGTACAATTAACTAATCTTGAGCTCCCAGTCATTAAATTTCTACAGTTGTAAAGATGGTCCGAAAAGCAAAGAGCGCAAACAATAAGTTAGGAAACTGTTTATGTCACAAAAACTTGTTAAACTTTGGATTCTTTTGGATAGGAAAACATCCAAACAGCAAAGCTTCACAGTACAGCGGAGCAGACGTTGACCAAGTCAATGTGAAATTATCATTGTGCGTATTTCATATTATTTCCAAAATTTGAAGTAATCCAATTCGCTTCGTTGGTACAAGGACCTCGATGGATAGTCGAGTAATATTGGTCAAAATAATACCAAATATGTATCCGAAAACTAAAAAACAGACAAAACACAAACGGAAATTCAAACATACGCCGCTCCTACGCCGCTCCTACAGATTTCGAGCATAATAAGAAAAAATTAAGACTTGATTGTACTGGAGTAACCAATACCACCTCTATATGTACAAGACAAAGCACATTATTACTCATTACATATTATGAGTAACATAAAGTCCCAGTTTTGTTATGCAATGACTGCCTTTTTGACTGAATTTCTTAAAGACCTATGAACTAAATTGATTCAGAAAAATTTCGCCGATAGTAATTTGCCTATTTATGTATTGCGGAGTATTGTTAAGACCCTATATTTACCTTTACGTAAATATAAGTCATTTATAGAGGAAGATATCTTCAAATAAGGAAATTTTGCTTATTTTATTTAATGCCAATGATATTAAGATATTGTCAGTCATACAAAATATGTGTTTTCTATATACGTTTTCTCTCCAAGCGAGATTTCATCCGCAACTGAACGAATTAAGTATGCCAGAGCATATCTAGTGAGCTCCAGTGCCTGTATTTTAAAAACGCATGATTGCTATTACCAGGTGCTCAAAAATAACAAATTGTTTAAAATATATTTTTTATGTAGGCGCTATTACGTTTGCATGGTACTTTGTTCCCATTTTGAGTTGAAATTTATCATGATTTAAAAAATTATAAAAAGGGCATTGTACGTGGCACATTTCTTATGGTTTGTATTGAATTCTAAAAATAAAAGTTTTTGCAGAGTTATTATTCACTCAAAGAATTTATCCGATGGCGACATAATGCTCCTCTAATTCCCAAAAACGACGAAGAGTGCTGTTAAGATTTCACTCTTCGGGAAAATCAATTGCTGCTGTCAAGTTGTTAATGGTCGAGGTACTGATCGAACCGTATACAGGGTTACTTATTTAGTGGTTTCAAAACTGCCGACCTGGCAAGGCTATCAGCCGTTAAATAGCTGTCATATGAAGTGTTATTAATTAGTAAAAGGTCTGCATTTACGAATGTGGAGCTTTTAATAACTGAAGAACGCGCAAAAATAGTTAAGATTTACTACAAGAGTGGTTATTTAAACATGGTCAGTTTTCGTGCATTACGGGATGATTATGGTCGTCAAGAGCCGTGCTGACGCAGATGCTTTCCAAACGTTGGGGCATCTGAAAACCAACATTCGACAAGTTATCCCCTGACGTACCGCTCGAAACGCGCAAAAAAGTGGTCGAAAACTACTTCAAAAGTATCCACAGCTGCAACTAATCCAAGGGCGGTTACTGAAATAATATTGCAAAATATTTCATACATAATGGCAAGGTCTAAACATTATAATGAAATAAAAATGTCATCGAAATCATAGTTTTATTATCTACCCGAAATTAGTGCCCTGAGCATGAAGGGTATCAATTACTGACTGTGTTCCACCTCTAACTATACAAGGATAGAGATCAGCGCCAAGTAAAAGATCGACAGGACGGCTATAAAAATAAGCGCACATCAGACGATTCCAATTCTGATAATCGCGAGGCATACTCGTATTCTAGATTATTGCTGAAAGACGGTAAATTGTCAGTAATTTTAAGTGAAATTAGAGAAGACAGAAAGAAAAAATCTTACAGTTTGAAATGATACGGCAGGGGTGAAACATTCTGTGAAGTTGAACGAGGGAGCCCTAATGCCGCAGCTGAATGGATGGCCATTGTGGCGGAATGTTGAGGTCTATCTTCTTCCCTATGCGATAAAGTGTGATGCTTGCCACCACATTCAGAATAAGTGTATTAATCGGCAGACAAAGACAATTAATGCAAATTTTATGACGCTTTGCACTGCTAAATCAGTCTGCAAATCTAAACCCATGGCTTG